>MJUU01049795.1:28574-88993 GCA_002080025.1 Modiolus philippinarum
TTTTTTTTTTGTGTTTTTTTTTTTGTTTTTTGTTTATTGTTTTGTTTGAAAATGGCCTTTTCAAAATTGTACAGGTATGTGAACAATCAAGTATCCTTGGATATGGGTTTACCCATATCTTTTATTGTTTATAGTTGGAAGAGGTATGTTGATTTTTGTCACCCTAAAACCAAATTGATTTATTTTTATGTCGCTATTCTTGTCCTGCAATGCGAAACTGACGTGATTAAAATCAATGATGTTTCTTCGCGTAACTGTTTCTGAACATGTAAATGTAAAATGCTTTATATGGCGAATTTTTCACTGTTTCTAAATTATAAAATGTATGGGGTTTCAAATGGCCATGAAAAATGATAATTATGTTTCACATTGGAAATAAATAATTGAATTTTGGCATGCAAATGAATAGTGTGTTCATACGGTCTGTTGCTATCAAACTTTCACTAAATGGAGAGTTGCATTTCTCCACAATGTATGTCTACAATGTTTTGCGTAGAAATATGTACTGTTTCATATGACGATATATTCCACTGCCTCTGCATAACATGATCACTTTCTCCTTAACAGAAAATATTACGTTTCATAGAAATATTTTTCTCGCTGTACCAAAAGAACACTGGGACGCTCAATTTACAGTCTCATACCTAAAAATGTAGAATGTTTCATAGGGGAAATTGCAATTTTTCTCGTCATAGCTTTGGCTGTGATTTAGATCGATCGGTGGCCGGATTCACCTGTCGACTCGGCTTTGAGTTCTTGAAATAAATGACGAAAAAATACCCATTAACGTGACCTACTCAGTATAGAATGTAAGATACTAAAGGCAAATAGAAATATTTGTAATTACGTAACTTATCCGAAATTTATATATTTGATCGATACATAGACTTCTGGTTAACTTAAGATACCAAACTGTTCGGGTTAACGATGTTTGCTCTATGCTTTTAACTAATTTGCTAAAAGTACAAGATACTTATGTTCTCTTTATATATTTTTTTAATCGAGATGAGCCATCTTTTGTACAGACATCAACCTATAACAGATGTTTGTTTAATTATCTTTGCACTGTTGCTACAAGCATGGAAGTTTAAGGATTTTTATTGTGTATTCGATCTGTATGTATGGAAGGCATATCAGACATAGATCTAAACGAGAAATGTTCAAATGATTGATACCCTACTCGTTACCTAAACGGCAAAAAATTGTAAATTTTACTGATATATTTGTTAATAATACTAAGATATGTACGTGTTGATCATATAATTAACCATTCATCTTATCTGATGTCGATTCAGGGATATCCTAGAACAGATTCGCTAATGTGTTTTCTCTCATTCGTCAACTTTTCCCATTATTCCTGACATACAAGTAAAAGAATATTTTATTACCTTATATTGATAATCTTTTCATGATTTATATTACTTCTGGGTAACATAACACATTTAAGGATTTATTTATGTATAAAAAGTATGGGGCTTGTCTTTGTCCGTGGGCTTGGAAATAGCTAGAAAAATAAATGAAAGAATGATATGCGAGATTTTTTCAATCTTAAAAAAAATCTCGAAAATGTCACCCCTTTACAACAAAAATCCGAAGCAAAATTGGTAAAATCCATCATGATTCTGAAATTCAAATAAGAAAAACATCCAACAGAAAAGGCAAAATGGAGATTTTCGTGTTTTTAAGGATTTTCGTAACTCACCACACTAAATACAAATGTTAAAAATATTTGCAGATGTCAATAAAAAAATTATTTGTGTAGCTTCATTTGAATAGAAATGTCACCTCCCAAAAAGGAATTATTATGTCGCCCCAAATGAGTCGTGTTAACTTACAAATCCTACCGTTGCAATGTTTAAAAGCTAATTTGGATAAAGAAAACATTATGACTTCAGTCAAGAACAACAAAGTGTTGTTTACCGATAATCACACGTCTTCACACAAACTCGAGTGATATCTTGTGTGTCGACAGTGCAAGCGTCTCCTGTACATCACCGTCAATGTCAGAAGAGATATTTAGAAAGTTAAAATCATAGACAGGACAAGTCAGTAGTATATAACAAATAAATGTGTAGGTTTTGCAAAAAAAACCTACAAGTTTTGCTCCAACACTTAAGACTCTGCTTTAAGCACTCCAGAAGTTAAACGTGTAGGATTTGCTCACGTTTTTTTTCTCCAACACTTAAGACTCTGCTTTAAGCACTCCAGAAGTTTATATATAACAAAAAAACGTGTAGGTTTTGCTCACGTTTTTTTCTCCAACACTTAAGACAGCACTCCAGAAGTATATAACAAAAAAACGTGTAGGTTTTGCTCACGTTTTTTTCTCCAACACTTAAGACTCTGTTTTAAGCACTCCTACCTAAAACAACACCATGGTTTTTATTCACCTCATTAACAGCAGCAAAAAGCACTACAAGAAAAACAAAAATTCGACCAAACTCTTAAGTAACAAATGTTGAACTTTCTTCATTTTTTTCCGGCGGAGTTTTAATCTCACCTATTTTTTGTTTTTCCTTGTAAAAAGTACTCATACTATTTAAAATACCTTCAAATTCTTCTCCAGAAATTTTCTCATCTTTTAAAGCCTGACTTATTTCGTTTGCAACCTTAAACTTAAACTCTCTTGCCAAAGCAAGTCTTTTCTCCAATTGTTTTTGTCGTTTTTTCTTTCTGTTGGAAAACGCATTTAAAATAAGAATAGTAATAGAATTTATCACAGCCAACGAACTCAACGGAGCACCAGCTATTATGCCAATACCTGAGGCCGAAATACCGACTGCAGAGCCAGTTGTAATAACATTTAAACTAGTACAAATGGTAAGCGCAGATGACACAATTTTGGCTGTTCGTTTGTTTTTTTCTAGTTTCTATTCATATGTCCGGACTTCCGAAAACAAATCTTGCTTCAAGCTGTCCAAAGCACGACCTCTAAACTCTGCCATATTTTTATATAAGAAAGAAAATAATAATCTAGTAAGAAAAAATGTTTAGAGGAACACAGTTCTGCGATCGGTTTGAGTATTGTAACTTTTTACTAGACACTCCCATAAGAACTCCCCCAAATGGACAAGCACAAGTCAAAACGGATTACAAATTTAGCATAAACGATAGGGCTTCGTTTTATGACTGGTACAATGGGTATTTTTTGATCAAGTTCAAAGTAGATAAACTAGCTGACGGAACAGCACCAGATAATGACACAGTATCTGTTATTTCAGATGTAACCAATTTTCTCAGTCAAATGACAGTCAGACAAAATGGAAAAATAGTGTACGACTGCAACAACCTATCACTTGCAAATCACGTCAAACCACTACTCACACTTTCAGACGGATATGTAAGTAGTCTAGGCAAAAACAGCTTTATTTACCCGGATAATGTTGCAACTACTGATGACAATTCAGGGTTTAAGGCGAGAACCGCGCTCACAAATGCACTTGCAAAGGTAACAGCAGAGATACCTCTGAACAGATTTTCATTCTTCCAATCACTAGAACAAAATCTTTTACCCCCAGCACAGATGGGAATAACCGTAGAAATAAACAACGACAATTACTTGCTGTTCAAGGCCGATGGTGCTGATGACGGTAGAGACTAAAACTGAATTCTGTCGGTCTGTCGACCGTACTTCAGAATTACATGAAACCGAGGCGGTGGACATACCTAAGAGAATCCATTCACACTAGTAGCTCGAGTCAATCTGTTGAAGGGTCGTACCGCATTACAACAGGAATAAAACACCCAAAACACGTAATCATATTCTTACAAAGAAATGGAAAACACATTGACCAACTCCAAAATCCTCTGTTACTCGACACTTTTAAAGTAAATGCAGCAAACACAAATTGTACCCTCCTGACAGCCAGATTAGAAGTTGGTTCTGGTATCTTTTACCCGGAAACGGGATATAGCTCGACTCAAATCAGCAGAATCTTCAGAGATGCCTGTAATTTTAAACCCAATGCAAGCAACGACTATGACACCGGGAACATGCTTACCCTTATCAACTTTGGCTCCCTATACGGACTAATCTATTTTGATTTGACTTACGCAGACGAATCGGTGAGTATGGAGAACACATCCCTGACGCTGCATTACAGACTAAACATTCCCCCAGCTACTCCCTACCGAATTTTTGCCCTTGTACTGAATGAAGAAGATATAATTTTGGACACAATTGGAAATGATATAGTAATTATCTAAGGTATTAAAAAATGAGTAAATACGTTAACTATAGTCTTGGTTTATCCGAAGGTCAGAGAAAGAATCTAGCTAAAGCATACAAAGACATATCTTCTCTAACATTAAGACTAACAAACAACCAATTAATAGGGGACTTTCCTATGGCGCTAACACAAACACAAATGAAAAAAAATACAGAAAGCAAAGGCCTCAGGTACTGGGGTTCAAATAAGAATTTCAATGACACATATGACAAAACAATCACAAAATGGAGGTTTTCTTGGAGCACTCGCTAAACTTGCACTGCCGGTCATAAAGACAGTGGCATCCAAACTATTACCTGCCCTTGGCATCGGAGTGGCCTCCGCTCTAGCTGAAACCGGGGTGAAAAAGGTGCTTGGTAGTGGGTTAACAGCAGACGCACCACACAACAAGATCACCACCCTCTTACAAAAATCCTACGTTGACCACCCAACAAAAACACAGAAAGAGCAATTGCAGTCAGCACTCAAAAAGAAATCAGGAACTGGTCTCAGAATCACAAAACGACAACAGACCGGTGGATTCCTTGGTAAGTTAGCCAGCTTAGCAGTGCCATTGCTGCCCGGCCCAATGGGGAAAGGACTACAAGTTGAACGCCCATCTGGTAGAGGACTACAAGTAGACAGCGCACCCAGACCCTACGTCATGCAAAAAAAAAGACGCTTGAACCGCTAACTAACTTTGATATTTTAAACTGGGTTGATAAACTACGTATTACCTCTTTCAGAGGGGTTTATAGTAGGGACAATCTACCAATCAGACCAAACAAGAATGAGTGTGGTATTCTTAATTTGGACGCTACAAGTGGGGAAGAGACTCATTGGGTGTGTTGGGACTTTCGTAATAAGAGGAATATTTACTTTGATAGTTATGGTCTTTCACCACCACAAGAATATATTGACTATATAAAGGGCAAATACAGACGTAACACAATCCAGTACCAACACAAACTAAGTGTTCTATGTGGCTACTTCGGTCTATTCTTTCTACGAGAAGCACAAGAGAAAGACATCTACGACATAATATACAAAGACCTTAGTCCGACGGATACGATAAAAAATGAAATATTATTAAAAGAGTACTTCAAAAAATGAGGAGCTACTGCGTAAAAGAGAAAAAAGTCACAGAGTCTCTTTCTCCAAGGGTCGTACAATTATCCAACGGTAAGTTCATAGAATACAGCACGTGTGCCAGCTGCAAAATCACGAAAACCAAGTTTGTGCGTGGCACCGCCGGAGGTAAACTTGACATACACAAGGCCATCAAACCTATGGTACCAAAGGGCGGAATTACTCTCCCAGGAACGAATTACTGTGGGCCTTACAACACAATGGACTTACCCACCAAGAACAAATTAGATAGGGTTTGTAAGAGTCATGATAGTCTCTATTCATCGTTCAACCAAACGAATACTTCTTGAGTCTTTAGTACTTCCAGTATATCTTCGGGCACCCGCACTCTAAAGTTTATACCGCTATCGTACAAATGTACGATACTCTCTTCCTCCTGACCATCAAGTATTTCGAAAACTCCGCTTGGTAGTTCTCCTAAAGATATCACTGATTTATCACTATTCAACTGATTTTTATCATATAAATTACACTAAAACTTAATTTCGACTTTAACTCCTGGATTCCGATGTCGGACTTGCAGTGTCTGAGATAGTCTTTAGTAAATCCAGTTCTTCTTCGGACACCCGCGCTCTAACGTATATTCTTCTAAAAGGATGGTACAAATGTACGATCTTCTCTTCCTCTTGAAGATCAAGTATTTCGTAAACACCGTTTGGCAGCAAAGTTATCACTGAATCACTATTCATCTTTTTTAACTGATTTTTATCATATAAATTACACTAAAACTTAACTTCGACTTCAATGACATTTAGTGAGGTCATTGGAGAAACTAGCCAAACGATTCCGGTTGGGGCTATAACTCCAAAGAATATTTCGTCGTTCTTTTCAAACGTCTGACTCATTTTTATCTCAAATTGATTATAACCACCGATGGATTTCCTGGTCTCTAGAATTTCGGTGCTAGTTATTGGTGTCGTCCTTTTTTTGTAACATGAGATGTACGGAGGAGTATCTGTCTCATACCCCAAACGGATAGTAAATGTGGGTGTAAACTTATCCTTGAATTTTATCCACTGCTGAAACCCATTCCCGGGTGAGTGTAAGATCTTCCCTTTGATTTCAAATGGTTTATCAATAGTCAAGTTGTTGTCTGGAAGCCCGATCGGTATCGGAGTTACACGAGGAGCAATAGGGTACGTAGACATACCGAATAGACCGCCCAGAGAGTAACTAAAAGTGTATGGTGTTGTGTGAACCGGAGGACTTAGATATACATGTTGGTATTGTTCCTCCGGGGTTAGACTAAATTTTCTTACCCGATAACCTGTTTCTCCTCTTATACTAATCATCACATATTTAGCAATATAACCCAGGTGCAATTTGACTTCTTGAGCCCCATTAGAAAGATCAACGGAATACTCTTTTTTCCATTGTCCTAAGTTCGTTACAGACTGACAAATTTCACTTCCAAAATCATTCCAAGTATGACACTCTATGAAACACGCTTTACCATTTAGTTCAATGTCGATCTTGGCAATTATCTTTTTTTGAAATAGACCTATAACGTCACGCTCTCTAATTATTCTGTATTTAGTAGTTTCGTTCTTACCATGTTCCCGCAGAAAACCGGCAATTTCTTCTTCTGAGAAATCTAGTTCAGAACCGTAATCACGGAGAGAATATTGAATATCTTTCCCAATACTCTGTAGGAATCGGAACAACAAATGAGTGGGTTTCTGTAATTCGACCACCGCAATCCTACTCTTCCCGCTTAATTTCATAATTAATGGATAGACTCTCCCGTAAACATCATGGTTAAAAAGAAGTGAACAAGTAGCGCTATTTCTTATCTTCTCGATATGAAAAAGTGTTATCTCGACTTTTTATCTGTTCTTACTCTTGTGAAAGATATTTCCTCTTTGATGCGCTCAGTTGATCTATTTTCAACATGATCTTAGTTTGGTTAGTAAATACGAGCTCTTCTGGCGTCTCAAATATTAGATGCGCACCAAACAAATAAAGAGTTTCATCCGTCGGGTTTAGGGTTAGTTTCCAGTTGTCGAGATCCTCCTCTATATCACCCTTGTTATATGATTCGTCCGATAACCACTTGACTTTTGTGTTCGTAGTCAAACCATAATATCCGGGTTTCACTCTTGCAAGAAATGATGCAGCTCTCTTTCTCGTACTTCTTTTCTCCTGTTTTATTGAAAACTCCTGAATTTTAGCATCTATTTCACTTTTTGTATAACCCTCATACTCGGCTAGCTTGGCGTCTACCTCAGTCTTAGTATAAACAGGGTCTAGTGCATCAAATTTGGCGTCTACCTCAGTCTTAGTATAAACAGTTCTTATTTTTTTCTCAAGTTGTGATAGGTGAATTGGTCTTAGAAACTGTCTGTGCAAGTCTTTTCTTAATTCTCGTTCACTTGCAGCAACAAAAGCCTTACTAGCCAAGACGTTTAACTCCGCTGTAAAGTGTCGTTTCTGTGTGTCTATTTTCTGCTGCAGCGACTTCTTGTTAACGGCACAGGTGGGGTCATCTAAGTCGGTCTCGAGTCCCCTAATATACTTCTTATTCATGTCCAGGTTTTTACGCGCTACCGCAGGAAAGAAAGTATCGCTTATTTGCTTTATTGTTGCTACGTGGTCGTTGCCGGAACCGGGTGAAAGACCTATGATTTTGTGCCCACCCATATCCAAATCTTGTCCTTTACGGAAACACTCTCTACTCACTCTATCTAACTGAGTCTTGCTCGCATACTTACTTAGCACTACATCAAAATTAGTCTCTGTTTGTCCTACCGAACCTCTTGACACCGTCTGAGATATTTCATTAAATAAACCCATTTTTATTACTTATCTTTTATAAAAGGAAGAAAAAATGTTGGACGAACTAAAGGATCTAGCTCAAAAGAAGTCAAAAGCAGAGAAAGCGGTACAGGACTTCAAAATGAAGAAAGAAGAAGAAAAAATAAGAAAAAGTGTACGGTCGGGTAGACTCAAGGAATTCTTTGAACCAGTAACGAAAGCAATAGAAACAAGGATAACACCACAAGTTGGTCAACTAGTACCCGTGCCTAATATTATGGATCTTCCGGTTCCTCTTGCGATAGAGGAACCGCAGGAACCGGAGGAACCGGAGATAGTCGAAATGGAAGCAGGTGGCGTGAATATCAGTAAGTATGATGCCGAGGAACAACTAGAAAATAAAGATTACCTGGATAAAAAAGACAAGATCTCTAAGGCAAAGGGTATGAATGTGTTGCTGGAAAAAATGAAATCCGAGGCGCAATTTCCACAAGATATCGAATATCTCCAGGACAAAAATAGAAAGTATTACCAGGAATTGCAGGGGAAAATTGGGAAAGGACTGGCATCCAAAGGGTCGTACAAAATAGACACTACCGGCTCCTTTTCTGATCTACTGCTGGATTTGGAACAGCTTCTCGAATATAATAGGTTGTACGGACTAGACAATAAAGGACAACACGTAGTAGACGAAAGGGTGGACGACGACTTCGTCGACCTAGTGACAAAGAGGTACAATCCCCAAAAAGCGTATTCTGATTCTGCAAAGCGGATATTTAGAAAACTAGTCTCTCTTTCATCACACCCTCTGGTAAAGACAAGTGGCAAATACAAGAATATTTTGTGTGGCGCGACTAGTCTGGTAGATCGGCTAACGCTTCTGATTGCTGGTATCGAGTCTGGCAGTACAGTGACGAACTAGTAAACGAAGGAATGTCCATTCTGGACACTCTTCTGGAGAATGGGGATATAACGGAAGAACAGCATGAAGGGATTTATAGAAAATATTTTGAGTAATAAAAGATGGATCAAAAGATAACACTTTCTAGTTATGCGGCAAGAAAAGGGAAAACACCCCTTCTGATTTTGTGACCCAGTTCGAAGAACCCTTGGTATTAGATAAGAATAGGCAGTATGCCTTCGGCCTATCCCAAATAAATAGTATGACTTACAGTTGGTATAATATTTCAGAGTTCTATGGTAACAAGAAAATAAAGTATAGAATGGATTCTGGGAGTACATTCAAGGAATTGTCGTTTGCCGATGGTAACTACAGCTACGGGGACATATCCTCTTATATAGCGGAATTTCTATCGGTAAACGACAAAGTCGAAGACAGTCCAATTAGGCTGGACTTTGATCTGACGAGCTTTAAGGTGTTAATCACACTACAGGAAAATACACAACTAGACTTGAGAGATGGGAACTTTGCCGAGTTAATCGGGTTCGACAAAAAAATAGTAAAGGAGACGGAATACGGAAACAAATTACCCAATATCACTAACGGGATAGATAGTATTTATATTCATTACGATTTGATCACTAGTTCCGTTGTAGACGGTAAGTCGGGTGACGTAATCTACGTCTTTAGTACTGCAAATCTAACTCGTAGTTACCCGTTCGAGAGAACACCGTATAACATAGGATATTCGAGAGTGAATAAGACAAGGATTGACTCGATTCGTGTTTGGGTGACCGACGCAGACGGCAAAAATATAGACCTGAATGGTGTTGACAACAGTTTAACTTTTATTCTGAGAGAAATATAAACGGTAAGAAAAAATGAGAAAAGTATATAGTAAGGAGTTAGGAATATATGTTTTTGTTGACCCGGTAACGAGAGAACAAATAGATGGTGGTCTATTTAGTGCTGCTGTAAAGCAACTGGCAAAAGAGATAATAAAGAAATCTGCCATTGCAGCATTAGACACTGGGAGTAAAAAACTTGGTGAAAAAGTGGGAGAGTACGTAGCAGACAAAATTGCACCAACGAAAACACCAGTTGCAAAACCAGGAGCATTGATTAAAGAAATAAAAAAGTATGCCGACGAAAGTGTCGCATCAAAAATTGGGAAAATATTGGGCAAGGGTACAAAAGTCCAAAAAAGAATTAATCGCTTATTGTAGATTAAAATTATACTATAAAAATGGGAAGAAGAAAACTATATGAGACAGATATCGAAAGAAAACAAGCCCACAATGAACATCAAAGAACTATTACGCCTCCCACAAATTTTACTGTGAGATATGTAACAAACTCCTTTGTATTTCGGCCAAAAAGTACCAAATTAACTCTGCAGCTCATTGGAAGCGATTTGTAGAATAAAAAATCATTCAAAAGTTACAAATATGAATTATAACGAAAAGAATGGGATTAGAACGTACCCCCAAGAAGTACTAACTAGTGATGAGGTAGGGGTGGTATCGGAGTTAATAAAAGAAAGACTGGATCACGCCGTTTCAGACGGGTTTACTGATGGCGCTGACGTACTAGTAAAATTTGTCTATACTGGTAGCACACCAAGTTACAAATATAATACCACCAAGAGTATAAACTCGTTTCTTATAAGGGAGTTTGGTTATTTTGTCGCACTTTATCAGCAGTACGTAAACCTTTCTCTGCCTCCAAATGAGGATTATGTACACGAAATCATAGGAATTAATATAAAAGTGGTGAGACCACCCAGTGGTGGATGCTGGAATAGGGATTATTCGGAGACGATATTAGATGGGGTTAAAAGGAAACGCTCATTATCGACCAATAATAACTGTAATCCTACAATCACTTTCTGTGATGAGATACGAAGGGGATATGGCTTGGCCCCTAAAACGCCGATCCCGTTCCCAGTAGCGTGGGACATAATAAAAAGGTACCAGATACCTGTCGGTTTATTCTGTGAAGAGACAAAAGAGCACCATAACAAAGAGCACCTCACCAACGTAGAACTAGCCGGGGGTCATTACAGTCCTATTATCGAGCAAGAAAAGAAGAAGTGTGGATCTTGTGGTGATACGTATTTTGGGGAAAAGCATACTTGCTCGGTTGTTTGCTCTCGTTGCGGTACTCGATATAAGAAAAAGCACAAGTGCAACGATAACAAATCTGGTTATTATCAGGCAGTAATACAGAAAACGGGTAGGTATTTGATCCGGAGGACAATGAAGAATAAAGGGTTAAACCCCGACGTAATCCACTACGATATAGAGACTTATACGAAAATTGTCGACGGTCACGAGGTTCATACCCCGTACATCCTAGGATTTGTGGAAAAAGACGGAGTTTTCTGTTACTACGCTGGTGATGATTGCGTCGACAATTTTGTACGATATGTGATGAGTAAAAACTAGTGAGCTCGTTATTAATGCTTATAACGGGAGTAACTTCGATCACTACTTCTTGATTAAGAGTATGAATAAAATGGGGTTAGCTCCGGAAAAATTTATTATGAATAATGGGAGTATAATTGGGTTACAAAAAGGTACACTCCGATGTTTCGATCTGATGAAACACATAGGCAGTTCTTTGAGTCAGGCACTGTCCGATTTTGGGTGTAAAGTACAAAAGGGAGAATTTGATCACAGTAAGGCTTGTAGATGGGAAGATATGGGGATGAAATGAGAAAGGAGTGCCTTTTGTACCTCCAGTCCGACGTACTTGGTCTACAAGAGTTGTTCGGCAAGTTAAATAACCAGTGTTACAAAGATTTTGGTAGGATATTTACTAATTTTATTTCGACTAGTTCTCTGGGGTTTGATATTTGGATAGATTATATACCAAAAGGAGTTATGGTTGACTTGTCTGATTCGACAGAGGTGGAACAGATATCAGGAAGAGTATTTATGGTGGGCGGTGCTATAAGAGCAAGACTGAGTTTGTATCTGATCAGTTCGGAAAAGAAAAAAATAAAGTACGATGATGTGACTGATTTCCTGTTGAATGTGGACGTCGTCTCCCTTTATCCCACTAGTATGCTGCACGAATATCCGGTGGGACAACGAAAATATACTAGTGGCAACGAGATAAAGGGTAAAATGGGGATATATAAAGTTCGGTATATTGCAAATAAGAAACTGCTTCATCCAGTAGTAGCAAGAAAGGACGAAAAAGGGGCAACTAAGTGGGATTTGGAGGACTCGGAGGGTTGGTATACTAAAGTCGATATAGACCAAATGATTAAATACGGCTATAAAGTCGAGATTATCGAGGGATATTATTGGGAAAAGACTAGTAAGGTGTTTTATGATTATATACAAAAATTCTTCCAAACCACGAAAACTAGTCAAAAAGGAAGTGTTCAGTATACACTAGCAAAGCTACTGATGAATGGGTTATACGGGAAGATGATCCAAAGACCGATATTCAATCACACTCAGACTATAAGGGACAATAATGAATATTGTGAGTTCCACCACAAATATATGGTCACCGACCACTGGAACTAGTTTCAAATACTTGGTATGTGTCCGGTAACTTGAGGTCCGAGATTGACTCGGTCGATAAGATCAGTAAGCCGTCACATTTTGGTGCTTTTGTTCTGGCTTATAGCCACAAGATCATGTACGATCATATGACGACCTTGAACCCGAAGTCCGAAATAGATTCTGATTTTTATTATGCTGACACCGATAGCCTTCACGTGCCCGGTGAACAAGCAAAACTAATACCTAATTATAATGGGAATAACTTGGGTGATCTGGCTAACGACTACAAAAAGGATGCCAAGATAATTAAGGCGGTTTATATTGCACCCAAGTTGTATATGACCATTACAATCGATACAGACAATGTAATTAGTGTTAAGACGAAAGGTAAGGGACTAAATAAGACCAAGTTAACGCAAGAAGACTTCCAGAAAATGTTGGAGGGCGAAGAAGTAAAGAACACAAGAGAGTTTTCCATGAAGAAGGTACATCTAAAGAGGACTTCCAAAGAACGGGGTATTGGTCATTTCAATATTCTTCATTTCAGAAACTTGTGCTCTGTCTACCATATGATAGACAGTCCACATAAATCCATGACGTCAGAGGTTTATGTGCTATGTCTATCATATCGTAGACAGTCCACATAAATCCATGACGTCACGGGTTTATGTGCTATGTCTATCATATGGTAGACAGTCCACATAAATCCATGACGTATACGGTAAATTTGTCATACAACAATTGAAAAAGCAGAAAAATAATAAATCTTTATTTCATCCCTGAAAGAACACGCACAAATTCCTCCACAAGTTAACTCCGAGAAAAGTTTAGTCCAGCATGGTCTGAATAACCTGCGCACATATCCTTCCTTGGCGTGATTAGTCTAGAATATTCTTCCCGGTTGCTGATTTTAAATCACTGTTCGTATTGTAACTATCCATTATTATTTTTTTCCTCTGGTAATTTCGGCTTGTTCGAAATCGTGTGAACCTGGGTCATCCAAGTGCTGTTTTCATCTCAGCAAATTCTGTTTTGTTCATTGTGACAAACCTGAAATAACATACCGTAAAATTTAGTTCATGGATTATATTAAAAACAAATTATACCGCTTAATGGTAAACACAAATACAAAAAAATATATGAGATATAACTTACCTCGTTGTTTAGCTAACGATGAACGTTGTAGTTATGAAATGGAGACATGGTATTGATTTTTTGTTGCAGTTTCACTGCGGCGTATCGATTACCTATTAGGGGTACAAAAAGGAGATTAAAAGTAATTTATAAGAAAACGTATTTTGTATATAAAATATTTTTTTGTCATTAAAAGTAATTTGTAAAATAGATTTTAATAAGTTAAGAAAACGTATTTTGTATATGAAATATTTTTGTCATTAAAGTAATTTGTAAAATGGATTTTAATAAGTAAAGAAAACGTATTTTGTATTTCCTGATCAAAACAATGAAATATTTTTTTTTTTTTGTCTGGCAAGTTAAGATACAGAAAAGAATATTTATTTTTGGTTATTTCAATTAAAGTATTTTTTGAGACCTGAAGTTCTGAAGATATAAGTTCTCTCTCTTTTTTACTCGGAAAATTATACACTACGTAGAAATTACAATTCAGACGACAGTCTTTGGGTATCCCAAAATAGGACTGGCTCAAATAAATTACACTCATTTTCTTGTGCCTTCCACCTATAAAGTATTTCACAATAGAAGATTGGTCTTGTTGTGAACAAATATAGTCGTCAAAAATTACGATTTTTTGTTTGTTATCCAAATCTGATAGTTCGTCGATGTCTTCAACATTATCATTAGATAGTTGCACCAAGTCTTCTATATCCACTCCTAGTTTTTCTGCTATTTTCTCGAATCTTCGAATTAGTTCCTTGTAGTAATGCTGCTCTAAATTTTTTGCGTAAAGAATAATTTTATCGTAATACAATAAGGGTTTAAATAAAAGGTGCATTAGCAAATTTGTTTTACAAGATCCACTCGGCCCAACAATGAGTAAACGGAAAAAATCACTTGGCATATTTTTTACTCCTTGTATTGTTTTAAAATTGTTCGTATCAGACTTTTCCCGGAAATATCTAGGAATCGTTGTCATTTTTATAACCGAAAGAATTTTTTTGATTTTCTTGTAGTGCTTTCTGCTGCTGTTAATGGGGTGAATAAAAACCATGGTGTTGTTTTAGGTAGGAGTGCTTAAAGCAGAGTCTTAAGTGTTGGAGAAAAAAAAACGTGAGCAAAACCTACACGTTTTTTGTTATATACTTCTGGAGTGCTGTCTTAACACAGTATAGGAACCTGTGCGCCTGAAATAATCTGTCTTACGGTTCAATCTGTAGGCTGTAGGACGTTTTTACAGATAAACATGTGAAACAGCATACATGTCCTGTAAGTTTTTTACATATTGTCAATGACTTAGGAAATTTTTTAAGTTTGTAAAGTTCGCACAACGTGTATGAATGATTAATGTATCCGAAGATGGTGTTATTTACAAGTAGCCTGTTGATTTCAAATTCAAAAGTCTATATTCAAACGTGAAATAAACAGTCATAAAACAGAAATAGAGCTATTTCTTTGCTTATGTGTGCGTACCTGTCTTTATATTTATATAGCTAGTATATTGTATCATTAACTGCACATACAAAGCCAGATAATCATTTGCACTTTCTTTTTAATAGCGAAAATATCATTTAAATAAAATTGTCGACTGTATACTGTTTACGGTAGTACTGTAAGTCTGTTTACTGTCTTATCAAGAAAACAGTTGCAGGCTGACTGACGTATTATTTTTATTTATACTGCAACCTCTCTATTTGCGCAAGTAAACTACATTGACTGTATAAACATAAGTGATATACAGTCACTGACAGTATAACACCTTGTCAATGACGTCAACAATATGTTTCCGTAGTAATTGTTCCATGACGTTGTAAGAAAGCATGGATTCATCACAACCTAAAGAGGCCCGCTTCACTTTTTAAATTGTCATTTTCACCGATTTATTTTATCTAACATTTTGTTCGTATAGTTGCAGCATAAACACAATAACAGTACATTGACTTGACATAAACGGAATATAAGGATTCGGCTCGAAACGGTGAAAATGCTTGCCAAAGGCTCGCATTTTCCCGCGTTTCTAAGCCTCATCCTTATATTGCGTTTATGTCAAGTCAATGTACTGTTATTGTCTATTCAAATGAGCAGTATTTAGCCGTACCATACAATTTTATTATGTTTTTGCAACTTGAAGTATTTTATGTTACTTTTGTAGTAAAATGGACCGTGTCAGCAGGCAATTTTGTTACTTTGTGAATGGAACTTTTACTGTTTCGAAGATATATATATCATAGAAGCACGCAAAAAAGAAATATCCAAACACATTTGAGAAAAAAACACGAAAAACAGCAGGATATATAACTTTGATTTATAACATAGGGCTAACAGACTACATTTAAAATAAAGAAATAGGGCCATAAAGCTGTGAATTTTGTTCATAACTTTGGATATTTTCATAATAATCTCACATGTTGTCGTAAAATCGTGTAAGGTAGTCTCTGGTATTTGTACTTCCAATCAGTAAAATTAATTATATGCCAAGCGTGTATGTTTTTTTTTTACATGTAAACAGCGGAATATGGCTGTAAATAACATTTTCTCTCTATTTAAGCCATTTTACAGTACTTGGGGGACACGAAGAACCAAAATAAGAAAAAGAAGGGAAACGGGGAATGTGTCAAAGAGACAACGACCCTAAGGGGAGCAATAACAACTCAAAGCCACCATAAGATCTTCAATGAACGGTGAGGAAACCCCACACCCAACGGTAGGTCGGAGTTGGCCCCTAAATAAAAGAGTAATCAAGTTCAGCGAAATAAGCATCTTCCTAGACTCCGATAGACATAAAGTGAACTAACTAGAAAACAGACAAGACACACAAAGGCTTAATAAATTTCCTGACTTAGGACAGGCGCAAACCTGCTGCGGCGGGGTTAAACTAGTTTTATTGGGCCCAAACCTTCCCCCTATAGCCAATGTGATAAATAAAAAAACAATCGTAACAACAGTAAAATTCAGTTGGCAACAGGACTGAGTCAACTGTGAAAAATGAAACTGAAAGAAAGAAACGAAGAACCAAAACCATTTTTTGCGAGTGTATAAACATTTGCCCTTCCAAATGACTATGAAAAAGAAAGGAAATGGGGCAAATGTCAAGGAGACAACATCCCATATCCAGGTTAAAACGACCCAAAACAAAGCATCTAGGGGTCACCATATGGTCTTCAACACAGTGAGGAACCTCACACCATATAGCAAGCCCTAAATGGCCCCAAAAAGGTAGTATAGTTTGGTTCTGTTTGTACAATACAGCTAATTTTAACAAAAGTTGCCAAAATCTGTCAAAATTGCAATGAAATGTTAAATTCAGTGGCTGAATCTTTTATCTAAAAGTATGAAAATGCATTTGAATTGATTTTCTTATCTTATAACGGATGACCTGATAAAACAATTTTGGCAAAGATTTAATACATTCACAAAAACTGGTATGCTGAAGGAAATAAAATCACGAGTAAGTGATCCCCACCTCTTTAAAATGATCATCAATAATAAAGACCAAATCTTAAAAAAAAATCAAGGGTTGGAATCTGATCTGTTTTTTCTTAATTAAGCTCATCTGTTGAACACTGCAGACCTATTTGTTTTTTTTTTCTTAACAAGTTATGAAAGTGCTGTAATACTTTAATATATCGGATAATTTTGATGGCGTTCCATTTAGTAACATTGGCGGATCCAACCCTTGGAACCCTCAGTCTTATAAGGAAAAAAGTTTTAATCTCGTGCAAAATTTACGCAAAACTGGCACAAGAAATGGCCTGAAATCCTTTTTTTCTGGAAACTCATTGGGATCCCCCTTTTCGAAAGCTGGATCCTCCAGTGATTTAACATGTGAAATTAATTCTCTTTCTTGTAGTAAAGTACACTTGTATAAACCTGCATAGTCTTACAAAAGTAACGGAATCAATTCGTGCTTGTATACATTAAATAAGGGCCTTTATAGAAGAATACACTGCTTATTGATAGGAATGCAATTGTCTATAGACCTCTATAGACAATATTACAAAATGCTAGTACCACATCGGTTGCCCTTTCTGTAATTTCTTTTCGTCTGGTAGTCTTGGGAGTTTGTAGCATGAGAGGAACCAAACTACATACCTTCCATACAACTTACCTGTCAAGTTTGGTTCAGCGGATTGTTTGGTAAGATCAAGATAATCTCAAAGGGTAAAATCTGCAGTGAGAGCCAGGTTTGTGAATATATTGAAAAGAAATCGGTAAATTGTGAAAGACCTTGCATACGCCATCTTATTACAGTTTGCTTCAGCAGTTTCAGAGGCGATGATATCTCAGGACAATTTCAATGTGATTTCTAAACGTAAAACGAATTAGGGGAAGGTCAAAATTGTTGTATTCTTTAAAAACATGTTCAAAATAGCGGGACTTTCAAATTATTTACAGATTAAGAGATACACACGGAGAAATGAATTGCCGGAAACATTCTGCCGAAACAGACTCGCAATAGTGGTGTAAAGATACGTCGGTTTATCGACATATCGCGATATTTTTCAACAAAATCTGTACATCGGTACGAAACCCAGCGTATCGATACTTCATTGTCCTCGATTTCTGCTAAAATTTCAGAATCAGTATCACCTAAATGCTTGAAATGTACTGATTTTGGTATGAAAAAGTCATATAAAGGATAAACAAGTGTAATTAGCTACGTGAAAATAAATACTCTTGTCCCACTTAAGAATATCTTACTATTTTATCACATAAAATAGTTACAAGAAGAAGATTTAAAACGTAATGAAATTGAGAAATCAGAAGACGATGCGTATCGATATGTATCACGATACGCCTGCGTTGTATCGCTATATCATGATACAGTATTTTATTCACGATAATCAGAAGACGATGCGTATCGATATGTATCACGATACGCCTGCGTTGTATCGCTATATCATGATACAGTATTTTATTCACGATACTCATCTCGAACTCGCAAGGTAAACAACAATAAAAGCGTTGTTCCATAGCTTGTTTTTGCCATGTATTTGTAGAGACTTTGTCTCATGTGCTCCATATCCGTTCATTGATTATCGCAAATAGCTGAAATTTCACTTTTTACCGTGTTTTTTTACATAATGTGTAGTAAAATATTCGTCAAACAGCATACAAAACAACCGTAAGTAAGACTTACAGTCTGTGATAAAAGTTACTTTAAACAGCCTACATAATTTATTTTTTAAAACAACGATTTTCTCGACAATGCAGCTACAAATGCTGTTGAAATTTGGCATGAAAGTAATAATTAACTTTTTTAGTTGCCCCAAGAAGTGTGAGCAATGTAAGTTTAGATTTTCGCGTAAAACGGAGAAAATATATATTTTGTAACGCAATGTATTGGCATTAATTACAAGAAATCAGCTCTCACGGGATAACTTATTCACAATTCAGGATAAAAACACACTTGACAGTTTATTAGATGAATAATAAACCCCCTTTTCGTACGCGAAATATTTCTTTTCAAACAATAAAACATGAAAAACTTAACTGGCATACTCTGTTGAAGTGGATTTTCTACGAAAAACGTTCTGCAGCCTACAGATTGAACCGTAAGACAGACATTCCAGGCGCACAGGTTCCTCTACTGTGTCTTAAGTGTTGGAGAAAAAAAACGTGAGCAAAACCTACACGTTTTTTGTTATATACTTCTGGAGTGCTTAAAGCAGAGTCTTAAGTGTTGGAGAAAAAAAAAAACGTGAGCAAATCCTACACGTTTTACTTCTGGAGTGCTTAAAGCAGAGTCTTAAGTGTTGGAGAAAAAAAAACGTGAGCAAAACGTGTAGTTTTTTTTGCAAAACCTACACATTTATTTGTTATATACTACTCAAGTCCGATAGTTTAGATGATAGAACTTGTCAAATGTAAACGCGTAAGTCTCAGGTTTCGGGCTCTTGCATAATGTACTTCAGCTTACTCATGAAATCAACCATAAAATTTACTTAAATCATTCTTTCTAATATTTCTGGAGAATGGGTTTCTTGTTGGTTATAAATAACTGCATGTTTGTGAAGTCCTTGTATTAGGAGAATACTCTGATGAGAAATATATACGACGGCAATTGCAGAAGGGTTGTCACGATAGGAAACTTGAAATCATCGTGTATGTCATCTACCTATCATTAATTTTCCATTAGAACTAGAGAATATCGCCCATAAGCAAATCCCTGTCTTTATAGATAATTTTGAATTTACATTTAGATTTGTTCTCTATCAGCTTTTATACATTTTTGTTTTGTTTTATGGTATTTCAAATGTGCTGATTTTATCTGCACTATAGAGAAACAATGGGTCGAAGGGCGACACGAGAATTTCCTTTTTTCATAAATTGCATTTAATTCGTATAAACGCGATTCGATTAAGTGTCTTATTTACTTGAATGTGTACCTAATTGTAGTCAATTAGTAATCGACTTAGATTATGCTTTTTCCCTACTGAGAAATACATAGTCGTTTGGTTTATGCATTTCAAACATTTTTTTATGTTTGAGTTCTAGTGCTGCTGATGAGGAATTAATTTCTGAAATGGCCATGCAGCTCATTCAAATTATTGCAGTTGGAATTAATATATATGTTATGGTCTCATGTTCATTTACTCCATATTCTTTCGTAAACTATCGAAATTGCAATCTGTAGGACCTACAAATACAATTCGATGTTTATTTTACAGGTTTGAAAAATTATTAAATGGGTAATAAGAAGAAAAAAATATAAAATTTTGATCTTTCAATCGATCCACATGGAGAAGATACTGTTTTAAAAGCTGGAATTAGAGTATAAGAATTAGAGCAACAAATCCATCAACTGAGAAAAGTTTAATTTCAGACATATTATATGTCGTGAATCCCATCAATCAATCACACATTCCTCAGCTTAAAAACTGTTACTCAATATATCATCCAGTAGATCTCAACAATTGTACAGTATTTGATTATACCTCTAGCAGTCGCCAGAAACAGTTGCAACGAAAGAATCAAGGAATTGAAATTCAGTCACAGTTTAACAAATAAAAAAAGTTTTAAGTCAATCACAAGAAATTAAAAAAAAACTGACTGCTCTTGACTTATTAATTAGTCGGACGGTAGGCTTGGCAACATTTTTCCGGTAAAATTAGTTGGTGAAATTCAATAATCCCTGAATCAAAGGTTAGATAAGCCCACGCGGAATGGGTGATTATGTAAAAGCGCATCTCATAAGTAAAAAGTCAAGGGAAAATCTGAAATCACACAAATCCAATAAATAAGTTGATGAAAAAATACATACACTGAAACCAATTACAAGAACAAGACGAAAATGAAATATGACTTTGTTCTCCGTAAAGTGATATATCAATTTGTACATATCGTCTACATCTGAAATATTGTTTCTTCCTAAATCTGGCAAATTCAAACACTCGGTAGATAAATTATTTGATAAAAGACAGTAAATCACAATTAATTTTTGAAATTGTTATTTTACTGCCTTCGACTCTAGAGGTCTATTTCTAGACGAATAATAAACACCAATGAATATATCACAAATCTTTAATGTTTCCTCAAGGAAATATAATTTTTGAATAAATAAAGCAATTTATTTGCGAAAAAGCTTTTGAGTTTCTAACAAAAAATCGAATTCTACAATGTTTAAGATTACAAATAGGAGGTTTTGCTATTTCTGTACTGTAGTATATCTAAGACGTGATTAATAACAATTATCTGATTCAAACATATATCTAGATAATATATGTTATAGTATTTCTTGTTTAACTTACCCAGAAAGTAATCGATCATTTCACCACTTCAGATCGTGAATATAGGCCAATACCTTGTAGGGACCGGAACGAATACTTGACACTTGTACTGAGATTTCAGCTATGCACGACAGTATTTGACACGTTTCCTGAACCAAGATGATATACTCGTTTTGTTTTGCCATCCTCGACAAAGAAATTAATTCCTATAATTTGGGCCTTTTTCACTCTTTTATATATGTTTCAGATTTTATTCTTTCTGTACATAGGCTTAATTTACGTTCTCAAAGTACACAATTCTACTTAATCTGCCTATTTAATATGACATTCAGACGATATCCAACATATTTTTTTCACAAGTATAGAACCTTATATATTTCTCGACTCCTCCGCTCGACCTACTCCTGAAAAACTACTCTATTAAATTGACCTGACTGGTTACGGTTCAATTATATCGGGACTAATCGTTTTAATCTTACCTACAAGACAGAGAAAATTAAGCCACGCCCAACCTGTTCAATAAATTTTAGTAATATTTTGATCAAGATCAATATGGAAAAAATCATGTCCTTTTTATACTAAATTTTATTAACTAATCAACCGATGGTTACTGAGACCTAGACTTAAAATTGTCGTTAGAACATGAAATAGAGGTCAATGGCAATATACTGTCCAAGAGTAACCTCCTTACTATATATCATTGCCTCGAAACTCTCCTATCTTGGAAAAACTTTTCTAAAAAGAAAACTAAATGTGGTCATAAGAACATGAAATTAAAAAAAGAGAAAAACTTAGGATCAAGGTTAAAATACGTACAGCAGTCATTTGATACTCAAGATCAATCTATATACTAAATATCATTGCTCTTCCCTTAACCGTTCTTGGAAAACTTTTTTTCAGAAAAATTACCGTGATCACTAGACCATGATATAAAGGCCCATTTCAGAGTTGTATGGCGGACTATTCCGAAACAGATCTAATCAAAGCTCCCATGGAGCTGAAACTCGAAAGCCCTGAAAATCTACATGTGGTAAAATGTCGTAGTCATCCAAAGAACTGCTGCATACGTCTGCATGTATTAAGTTATTCCGTAATACTTGAAAATAATTGGATTGTGTGATTTCGTATGTATGTCGATTTTGCAACACACATATCTATTTTGAATAAAATTATTTATGTTTTCGAAGAGTGCACAAAGGGAGGTAAATCAAACATACAGACCGATGCATAATTTATGCAACTGTGCGGCAGGACGCAATATAAAAAACGATTAATTTGATAAACACGCATATTGTTTTCAATTTAATATCACAACACCGTATTCAACTCAAGGAAATGAAGAAATTTAACTTAAATACAAAATGTATAAGATTTTGATAGAAACTTGCGCACTATATTTTATCGGAAGCACGAAGATCATCTTTTACAGTTGTTAATAGGCTTGAATCCTTGATGTGAGCACGTGATTTTTTTCTTGTCATATTAAGAACTCTCCGCCTTCGGCTTACGAGTTAATAAAAAAGGTAATCGTGTTCACTAGACAATGAAAATTTAATGGAAGTCAATGTCTAAAGTCAAATGACATGGAGTTTTGTACTGAACAAGCTCAACCGACATGGCTAACTATCATTGTCCTATCACCAACATTTATTGAGAACCTGATGTAATTATGAAAACACAAAACATTCTGACCACCTGTCTATAGTGCCCACATCTCACTTATTATCAAATTCCAAGTCTTCTTACAATCGACTTGATGAGCTCCCTGTGTTTGTCTATTTGTTGTATCATTAGACACTAGTGCTTTTGTCGGACAACAGATAACGGTAATTAAGGTCTTTCACCCATATGGGTGAATTATTATTTTTTTTTCCTTCTGTCGCAACCACTGTGGAAATACTACGCGACATATCATTTCGAAACTTGACCTTGTGGATCGGTCATATGAAGGTATGTCAGGAGTCACGCAACAACACGGAACTATTTTAAGTAACGGAGTTATCTGCCCGAACACCGAAAACCTTGTAAGCAGATCTCCTCCGTAACCGTAACCGATATCAAAATTCTAAGTTGGAGAAAATCTTGCAAAAGTCGCAATGATCATTTGTCATGCAAAAAATTTTTTTTGGGTCGCGACCCCGGTTACTACGCGTTTTTGACCCCTAATTATGCAAATGTCTCAAAGTTGTCGGATTTTGATGAAATTTGGTTTCCATGTAGCTTTGATGGCCCGGATTACATATCTGGGGTCAAAAAACTTTGGTCCGCCATTTTGAAAATGGCCGCCATTCGAAATTTTGTTATCGCGATATCTCGGAAACGATAAAAAATTTATGAATTCATTGTGTTGCAAAAATACTCCTCTCTTTAAGATCTTCATTTATGATAGGTCAAAAAAAAATTTTCGTCCGCCATTTTGAAAATGGCCGCCATTCGAAATTTTGTTATCGCGATATCCCGGACACGATAAAAAAATTTATGAAAACATTGTGTTGCAAAAATACTCCTCTCTTTAAGATCTTCATTTATGGTTGGTCAAAAAAATTTTTTCGTCCACCATTTTGAAAATGGCCGCCATTCGAAATTTTGTCATCGCGATATCTCGGAAACGATAAAAAATTTATGAAAACATTGTGTTGCAAAATACCCCTCTCGTTAAGATCTTCATTTATGATAGGTCAATTTTTTTTTTCTTCCGCCATTTTGATATCCGTTATCTGCCCGAACACCGAAAACCTTGTTGGCAGATCTCCTCCGTAACCGTAACCAATATCAAAATTCTGAGTTGGGGAAAATCTTGCAGAAGTCCCAATGATCATTTGTCATGCAAAAAAATTTTTTTGGGTCGCGACCCCGGTTACGCGTTTTTGACCCCTAATTATGCAAATTTCTCAAAGTTGTCGGATTTTGATGAAATTTGGTTTCCATGTAGTTTTGATGGCCCTGATTACAAATCATAAATATTTTTGGTCCGCCATTCGAAATTTTGTTATCGGGTTATCTCGGAAACGATAAAAATTTATGAGAACATTGTGATGCAAAAATACTCCTCTTTTAAGATCTTCATTAATGGTAGGTCAAAAAATTTTTTTCGTCCGCCATTCGAAATTTTGTTATCGCGATATCTCGGAAACGATAAAAAATTTATGAAAACGTTGTGTTGCAAAAATACTCCTCTCTTTAAGATCTTCATTTATGATAGGTCAAAAAAAAATTTTCGTCCGCAATTTTGAAAATGGCCGCCTTTCGAAATTTTGTTATCGCGATATCTCGGAAACGATAAAAAATTTATGAAAACATTGTGTTGCAAAAATACTCCTCTCTTTAAGATCTTCATTTATGGTTGGTCTAAAAATTTTTCGTCCGCCATTTTGAAAATAGCCGCCATTCGAAATTTTCTTATCGCGATATCTCGGAAACGATAAAAAATTTATGAAAACATTGGGTTGAAAAATTACTCCTCTCGTTAAGATCTTCATTTATGGTAGGTCAAAAAAATGTTTTTCCTCAGACATTTTGAAATCAGTTATCTGCCCGAACACCGAAAACCTTGTTAGCAGATCTCCTCCGTAACCATAACCAATATCAAAATTCTGAGTTGGGGAAAATCTTGCAGAAGTGCCAATGATCATTTGTCATGCAAAAAAAAGTTTTTTAGGTCGCGAGCCCGGTTACGCGATTTTGACCCCCAATTATGCAAATTTCTCAAAGTTGTCGGATTTTGATGACATTTGGTTTCCATGTAGCTTTGATGGCTCTGATTACAAATCTGGGGTCAAATAAATTTTGGTCCACCATTTTGAAAATGGCCGCCATTCGAAATTTTGTTTTCGCGATATCTTGGAAACGATAAAAAAATTATGTAAACATTGTGTTGCAAAAATACCCCTCTCTTTAAGAGTTTCACTTATGATAGGTCAAAAAGATTTTTCGTCCGCCATTTTGAAAATGGCCGCCATTTGAAATTTTGTTATCGCGATATCTTGGAAACGCTAAAAAAAATTATGAAAACATTGTGTTGAAAAAATACTCCTCTCTTTAAGATCTTCATTTATGGTTAGTCAAAAAAAATGTTTCGTCCGCCATTGTGAAAATGGCCGCCATTCGAAATTTTGTTATCGCGATATCTCGGAAACGATAAAAAATTTATGAAAACATTGTGTTGCAAAAATACTCCTCTCGTTAAGATCTTCATTTATGGTAGGTCAAAAAAATTTTTATTCCGCCATTTTTAAAATGACCGCCATTCGAAATTTTATTATCGCGATATCTCGGAAACGATAAAAAATTTATGAAAACTTTTTGTTGCAAAAATACTCCTCTCATAAGGATCTACATTTCTGGTTGGTCAAAAAAAAAAAAAATTCGTCCGCCATTTTTAAAATGGCCGCCATTCGAAATTTTGCTATCGCAATATCTCGTAAACAATAAAAAAAATTATGAAAAAACTGTGTTGCAAAAAATTCTCCTCTCACAAAAATCCTCATTTAAGGTTGGTCAAAAAAAAAAAATTGTCCGCGATTTTGAAAATGGCCGCCAATCGAAATTTTGTTATCACGATATCTCAGAAAGGATAACAAATTTATGAAAACATTGTGTTGCAAAAATACACCTCTCATTAAGATCTACATTAATGGATGGTCAAAAAAAATTTTTTTTTCGTCCGCTATTTTGAAAATGGCTGCCATTTTAATTTTGTTGTCGCGATATCTCGGAAACCATTAAAGATTTATGAAAACATTATGTTGCAAAAATACTCTTCGCATATGCAAAATTTAAATTCACAGTAACTTCGGTATTTAGTCATTTGTTACCACTGGGTCGATGCCACTGCTGGTGGACTGTTAGTCCTCGAGGGTATTCACCAGCCCAGTAGTCAGTACTTTGGTGCTGACCCGAAAGCCGATTCTATTTGGAACCGTACAATATCTAAATTTTTGAAAATTCTGTTTAAAACTAAGGAGTATCTCCCTCATGCAAAGCTCTGTCCTTGGCTGATTTTGGCTTTACAGTTAGATCTTATTGGTTTTTGTTCTCAATCAGTTTTTTTTAACATTTTTGAGTTTATGGTCTTCCAAACGTTTAGATTTTATCTGCACTGATGAGACATAAGTTGCCGAAATGCGCATATGCAGAATTTAGAATTCACAGTAACTTCGGTATTTAGTCATTTCTGATTATGGTCTATATTTATGGTTGGGCAAAAAACTGTTGTTTACGGAACTTTTTGACCAAAATAGAAAACAAAAACAAACTCTAACATGTAATCGTGGTGAAAACTGGTGAAAGACCTTGCAATTGTTCTCTGAACAATTGTCTTTTTAATTGTAAGAGCACTTTGCCAGTTTAATATATATTGGTTGACGATCCCGCTTCCACGACCAGAAAAGACATCGATGTAGCATTGTTCGACATTTAGTAAGACATTCCGCTCAAATTGGTGCTAGCGCCGTCTTGAACGGTACGAAAAAATCTCATTGTTAAAAGCCTCATGGTAACTTCAAGATGACGAACAACAATAAATGTATTGTTTGTTTGCTTGGTTTTACACTATATTTGTAGAGACTTTGACTCATGTGAATTTACTGAATCCTTTCACTGTTTATTCATTTGACCTTGAAATTGAGGTTGATAGTCATGTATTATTCAAAAAGAATTTACGTACCAAATATCATAACCCTTCCAATAACAGGTATTGAGAAAATGATCTAACCATGTTCACTAGACCGTACAATTGAAGTCAAGGCCAAACACTAGATAGTAGACTGTCATGCACCACATGTAGTTATTGAGAATAACTTCTACTGTAAAAAACTAAACCTGGACACTGGACCATGATATTTAGGTCAAAGTCTAAAGCCAATGGACAGGATGTCATGTGCAAACGAAGACCAAGCTATGTATCAAATACTGACTTACACCACTTGTAGAAATTCAGAATCCAACCTTATCAGAAATACAATGTGGGCAATGGAATAAAACATTATGGAAGACTGTCATATACCTACCATTCCAAATATCATTGACCTACGACTTGTACTTTTTAAGAAACAGCTAAACACAAAAATTTCACTAGAATAGTTGACCTTTACGTGTATTATCATACACCTCTTAGGATCTACTTTATATGATCAGGTTCGGTTCCAGTTCAAATTGACAGCATTCCTATTACTACGACTAACGCTAACTGTTCAATTACTTGACGTATAATTAAAAAAAGTAATGCATATGATAAATCGATCAAAGTTTTGCAGTAAAAAATAACTGAGTCTAATTTGAACAAACTTGACTAAATTTGACGTAATATTTTAATCTACTTGCGTTGAATAAATATCCCAAGTAATAAATGTCAATAATACTGACATCAATAGTTTTATAAACCCAACCTTTATCATATATACATAGGAAAAACGCATGTGGAACTATAATTTGTCTGAGATGAAATAGGTCATGTTTTAGCATAAAAAAAAGAGTCGGGCAAACAAGACGTTTAGTGGAATTAGCTGCTGAAAATAATTTTTCCTAATATGTGGTATCTAGGATTTTGTATCAGTAAATGAAAAATAAAGTGTTGTCTGTACAAAGTAGAAGTATTGCACAGTCTCTTGCACAGAAAACAAGTATCTATCATGTTTCCATGGAGATTAAGCCCGCGTTGAGATCTCGTCACACTGCAATAAAAAAGTAAGGTCTTTTTTACATCAATGAACAAATAAAAGGATATGGATTAAATGTAACTTATTTACTTATCCTCTTCGTTTCTGACGGGACATTGGCTTTAACAAGCTGTCGCCATCTTCCTCTGTCTTTTGCTACATGCTGAGCCTGTCCCCATGAATAGCCTAGCTCTTTCAGTTCAGATCTTATAGTTTCCCTCCAAGTTGTACGAGGTCGGCCTCTTTTCCTCTTCTCAGGTAATGTCCAATGGAGTAAATGTACATGGGACAAAATCCCTATAAATACATTGTAAGACTAAGCAAATGGAACAACGCTTTTATTGTTGTTCTTCATCTTGAAGTCACATTGAGGCTTTCAACAAAAAGCAAACAATCATACCTCATAGTAAGTCCAAGACGGCCCCTACCGCAGGTTTAATTAAAAAGCTATTTTATGAATAACTAGTGTTGAAAGAGAAAAGCCTAAATATAAAGTAGAAGTTTGTTTATTTCTAATAGGGGTCTCTCGTAAAAAGCGTTTTTTATTCACAAGTTGAACCACATACAACCTTTTCAATAGGGCTTGTGTATAATTACACCATTTGTAAGCAGTATTCTGATTGGTTAATAGGTGGTAGCTTTGTTTTGGCAAAAACGTCTTCACTGTGGTAATCGTGCCAGGGACAGAGGGTCATCTGTGCGCTGTGATGAATGAGACATTCGGTGAGATTAAACAGATATATCATGAACGTCGGGATACTTGTCAAAAATAAAAGTCTTGGGTCTAAATATCCCTCGCCTTTCAGGTGCCAGAAATTTTACCACCCCACAACATGTATTTTTGGCAAATACCTGTCATTATCATTATATAACTGTTTTTACATGGAATTCAAAATAGCATATACAATTAAAGAAAACCATGTCATTATACGTAAGTGTCTATTCATCACAACAACCTTAAATAAAATCTTCTATACTCTAGCTTTCAGCAGAGAATAATGCCATTCCCTGTACCACATACAGCATAGGGAATGGCATTATACAAAAAATCTGAAAAATCTGAGGAATGAAAGTCAGTTGTATTTTCAGTGAACTCTTATTCTGTCGACAAACTTTGTTTCTCGCAAAGAAGTTTATTAAGTGGCTATGCCCATGTCCTTCCTTAGAGATTCTCTGTCGAAGGATTATGATAACGCACTTCTACGCTTCCTTTTGTTTTTTTTACGTACTAAGTATATACTGGGTGTTTTTGTGTATTTATGTTTTAGCTATTCACCACACAAAAGGGAAGGGTTCGGATCCACGAAAAAGAGTTTAACTCCACCGCAATTTTTGCGCCAGTGCCAAGTCAGGAATTTTTATTTTGGTCATGGTTTTGTCCTTGTCGTCTTATAAGAATTTAGTCTCTTTAGTTTCATGATATTCGGATTATTCGATGTGATTTTATTTTCCATTGATTTATTCACTTTAATACTTTTTGGGGGAATTTAGGGCTTTCTATATGGTATGAGGTTCCTCAATGTGTAAGGGCCGTACGACGACCCCCCCCCCCCAGATGCTTGGTTTGGCTCGTTTTAACCTGGAGATGGGATGTTGTCTCCCTGACATTTACCCCATTTCCTTTCTTTTTTTTTTACTTATATATACAATAAGAACGAGAAAAGACGCATTGTTAGCATTCAACTTTATACCTCTTATAACCTTTATTCCTCCACCATATCAGTATTAAATGAGATAACAAAATCGTTTATTTCTAAATTAATTATTAGAAGTGTGCTTTTGATAAAACTACGAATGTCTCCTCCGATACATCGTTTCTTTATATGATGCCACTACATTTGACTATTACTTTATTTGGAAGAAATACAATGAAAGATGTGGGAAAATTAAAATTCAAAATTCTATGACAAAAATAAGCATAACTCCCTAAAAAATAGGCCGATCATTAAGGCCAGACAATATGCAAAACTAGGCATGCAGGTAAACAATCCTGCTAAGTTTGGTTGAATCAGATGAAAGATGTGGGAGAATTAGCGCCCAATCAATCCAGCAAGATCATATGCACAACTAAGCATTATGGCCAACAATCTTGTGAAGTTTGGTTGAAATTCAATGAAAGATGTAGGACAAATGGCGTCCACAAACTTACTTTTGCAAAATTCTAGTTCAAAAAGGGTCTTTAATCTCACAAAAATTAGCCAATCAATCCGACAAGACGATATGCACAACTAGGCAAGATGATCAACAATCGTGTTAAGTTTGGTTGAAATCCGATGAAAGATGTAGGAGAATTGGCGTCCACAATCTTTGTGACGGACGGACGACAAATGGAAAAGACAAAAACAATATGTCTCCCCTTGAGAGAGGGAGACACAATGATGCAAACTATGCCCATCAACAACAAATGCAATTCACATATAAACAAATGCATAAAATCGAAAAAAATCCAAAATCCAAATTAACAGTTCAATATAGACGAAACAATAAAAAAGAGTGTCAACATATGCTTTGGAATGACAAAAATGATCTGTTGTTCAGGTGACATGAAATTCGTCGTACAGTCACATTTAAATGCAGTATTACGTCACAATGGATATTTGTCAGTCTGAAATTAAATTGTCTATGTATATTCCTTCGTGATGATGAATCTCTGCAATAATCTGTTGAAGCAGCAAACGATTCAAACGTTTCATCATTGTGCATCACTTGGGTTATTACTTACAGTGGTTTTACCTGCCATTTTTAAAAGATTATAAATTTCACCTATCTTTTGTATTAACTCTGTTGGAATATATTGCAAAATTTCTAATTCAGGGGCTTTTTTCTGTTGAGAGGGTGGGTGATTCGAAAGTGCCTTCAACTCCTGTTTTGCTTTTTGGCAGATGCTTGCAATATTTTACGAATACGACACGAGTTTTTCATTTGGTGATCAGTTGACCATCGGTCCAATTAATTTCAAAATGATTCATCATAACAATTATTGTGAGGCAATAGTTCTGTTGGTTTATTATTCTGTTTTTGCCAAACTCACGACATCGGCACAGTACTTTATCACAAGTCTAAAGATTTTAATAGGTTTTAATATTCATAAGCCACTGCAATTTTAAGAATTATGCGTCGAATGCTAATACTCGAAGATAAATTTGACTTTTAAGACAGGCATCAACAGCTTAAGTTCGCAGCTTTTTAATCGGTGGCACCTACAGGCTACTGGAGCAGTGGCGTTTGTCTTTCCTGCAATGTGGAGCCAGTAACATGAGACATCATGTGATAGATGTATGCGCTATATATATTTCCCTTATGGTGTACTTGTTTGTTAAAGATTATATGATATGGATATACCATATCATACTTTCACAAATTTTGGCATTTATTGTCGTTGTAATTTCCAAATCTAATTCTGATTACCTGTTTAAAGTGACAAAATTTCGCTAAATGCCAAGTTTTCTTACAATCGACTTGATGAAAAAACACAAACAAAAAAAAAATAACAAGTAGCTGAATTTTCTTGCATTCTACCTAACAAGACATTGTATTTTGAATCACACTTGTCAGAACGAGCTGTATCGGCTCTGTCATATATCAGAATACACAACTTCCAGATGTCTCCCGATAATGATGACAAGAACGAGCTGTATCGGCTCTGCCAGATATCACAATACAAAACCTCCGGATGTCTCTCCATAATAATGACAAGAACGAGCTGTATCGGCTCTGTCATATATCACAATACACAACTTCCAGATGTCTCTCCATAATGATGACAAGAACGAGTTACATCGGCTCTGCCATATATCACAATACACAACTTCCAGATGTCTCCCCATAATGATGACAAGAACGAGTTGTATCGGCTCTGTCATATATCACAATACACAACCTCCGGGTGTCTCTCCATAATGATGACAAGAACGAGCTACATCGACTCTGTCATATATCACAATACACACCTTTCAGATTTCTCCCCATAATGATGACAAGAACGAGCTACATCGACTCTGTCATATATCACAATACACAACTTCCAAGTAATCTCTCCGTAATGATGACAAGAACGAGCTACATCGACTCTGTCATATATCACAATACACAACCTCCGGGTGTCTCTCCATAATGATGACAAGAACGAGCTACATCGGCTCTGTCATATATCAAAATACACAACCTCCGGATGTCTCTCCATAATGATGACAAGAACGAGCTGTATCGGCTATGTCATATATCACAATACATAACATCCAGGTGTCCCTCCATAAGGATGACAAGAACGAGCTCTATCGGCTCTGTCATATATCACAATACACAACTTCCAGGTGTCTCTCCATAAGAATGACAAGAACGAGCTACATCGGCTCTGTCATATATCACAATACACAACTTCCAGATGTCTCCCCATAATGATGACAAGAACGAGCTACATCGGCTCTGTCATTTACCACAATACACAACTTCCAGGTGTCTCTCCGTAATGATGACAAGAACGAGCTACATCGACTCTGTCATATATCACAATACACAACCTCCGGGTGTCTCTCCATAATGATGACAAGAACGAGCTACATCGGCTCTGTCATATATCAAAATACACAACCTCCGGATGTCTCTCCATAATGATGACAAGAACGAGCTGTATCGGCTCTGCCATATAATACAATAAACAACTTCCAGGTGTCTCTCCATAATGATGACAAGAACGAGCTACATCGGCTCTGTCATATATCACAATACACAACTTCAAGGTGTCTCCCCATAAGGATGACAAGAACGATCTGTATCGGCTCTGCCATATATCACAATACACAACTTCCAGATGTCTCCCCATAATGATGACAAGAACGAGCTGTATCGGCTCTGTCATATATCACAATACACAACATCCGGGTGTCTCTCCATAATGATGACAAGAACGAGCTACATCGACTCTGTCATATATCACAATACACAACCTCCGGGTTTCTCTCCATAATGATGACAAGAACGAGCTACATCGGCTCTGTCATATATCACAATACACAACCTCCGGGTGTCTCTCCATAATAATGACAAGAACGAGCTACATCGGCTCTGTCATATATCACAATACACAACTTCCAGGTGTCTCCCCATAATGATGACAAGAACGAGCTGTTTAGGCTCAGTATATATCACAATACACAACTTTCAGGTGTCTCCCAATAATGATGACAAGAACGAGCTGTATCGGCTCTGCCATATATCACAATACACAAGTTCCAGGTGTCCGTCCATAATGATGACAAGAACGAGCTGTATCGGCTCTGTCATATATCACAATACACAACTTCCAGAAGTCTCTCCATAATGATGACAAGAAAGAGCTCTATCGGCTCTGCTATATAATACAATACACAACTTCCAGATGTTTCTCCATAATGATGACAAGAACGAGCTTTATCGGCTCTGCCATATATAATACAATACACAACTTCAAGGTGTCTCCCGATAATGATGACAAGAACGCGCTGTAGGGGCTCTGTCAGATATCACAATACACAACCTCTGGGTGTCTCTCCATCATGATGACAAGAACGAGCTACATCAACTCTGTCATATATGACAATACACAAGCTCCGGGTGTCTCTCCATAATGATGACAAGAACGAGCTACATCGGCTCTGTCATATATCACAATACAGAACTTCCAGGTGTCTCTCCATAATGATGACAAGAACGAGCTACATCGGCTGTCATATATCACAATACACAACTTCCAGTTGTCTCTCCATAATGATGAAAAGAACGAGCTATTTCGGCTCTGCCATATATCACAATACACAACTTCCAGTTGTCTCTCCATAATGATGACAAGAATGAGCTACATCGGCTCTGTCATATATCACAATACACAACTTCCAGTTGTCTCTCCATAATGATGACAAGAACGAGCTACATCGGCTCTGTCATATATCACAATACACAACTTCCAGTTGTCTCTCCATAATGATGACAAGGATGAGCTACATCGGCTTTGCCATATATCACAATACACAACTTCCAGGTGTCTCTCCATTGTGATGACAAAGATCAAGTTATCAAAAATTAAACTCTCTGGATATATGCACATGTTTCGACAGAGTTTTCTGCCATTTGGCTCATAACTTGAGTTATGTAGCAGACTGACAGGAAGGATGTCATGAACGTCCGTGGTTATTATTTTTGCAGGCAATAAACACTAGTATTGAAATGCTATTTTCCGATAACCCATTGACGTTATACCTGATTCATCCCTACTTATAATGTATGTGTTTTCCCATGAGGTATCTTTTCGCAGCCATTCTCCATAAATAAGCTGGGACTAATTTTACACAAAGCGTGTCTATACCGTTTATTCTTGTTCTATGCTCAGGAATGATTTGTGGGGTTTGGCATGGTGTTTCTGTTTTTCTTTCAGAGTGTCAAAACCAAGAGCTTTGACTACTGTACCACCACTCACCTTACTGTTTCCTAAGATTCGACCTTGCGTCAGTTCATTGTTTGGTAATTTGTGCATCTTCTGGACTGTTGGTAAGCTTAGTTTCATCCAGATTTCTCAAGCAAATTTAATTAGTTTCTGGGTCAAGGGATGTAGTTTTAGGGCCATAAATAGTTTTGTTCTATCCCATTCATACATGCAAAAAAGCCAACTTGTCAATGCATTCTAATAAATCTTTGATAATACTATTGACGTGTATGATTTTTGTTTGCAAGTACCTTATAACATTCGCAAACTTAATTGATTTCAAATTCCTTGAACTAGCTTCAGTCGATGTTCTCAGTGCAATTTTCTTGTAACAAATATCTCTCTTTTATTAAGTTGTTAAATATGATTGCTCATATGATGTATTGTGATAAGGAACTACTTTCACTTTTTCTGCTGAAAGCATTGTTTCTCGGCCTGGTCTCCATCTTGGCCTCCAACGTGGTCTCCATCGGCAAGTTCACCGAAACTGGTGGCTATTTTCTTGCCGTCAATAGACAATGAAAGGTTTTTTTTGTCCTGGTATCCTGTTGCAAAACCACCCAGTGTTATTGCATATTACTACAAAAAATTCTAAAATAAAATTCCTTCTTTTCTGCCTTTTGTCTTTTAAAATTTTGTAACTATTTATAAGTTGCGAAACTCGGGTACGCCTCGGTCAAAAGTCAAGGTCTCGGACTTATTCCAAATAACCAATAAGTGTATAATATATACTGAATATGTCTGGTTTTCAAACACCAATCCTGAGCTATGCAACATCTTTCGAGAGAATAGTGTCCAGCACATCAAAATTTATGTTAAAGTAATTTGGCTGCACTGCACTTTTATTTCCTAATAAGTAGTGAAGGGTAGATTGCAGGAAAAATCTACGGTGACAAAAAAATTCAAATAAAAAACCTCTTTATAGAAACAAACAAAAAAAAAAAAAAAAAAATTCGACGGGGGAAAAATTATACACGGTACACCAGAATGTCTGCGTATGCACTACATATTTTTCTGAGCATAAACATCATCAACATCTTAAAAGTAGATGGAATACTATTTTTCTTATGAGTGAATCATTTTCTATACAGATTGCCATGCACTATCCAAGACCAAGCTTAATACCAAGAAACAAAATACCGAAAAATGCTGAATCGAATACACTTAATTTAATTAATAATATTGTTTAAAACTAAGGAGCATATCCCTCATGCAGAGGTCTGTAGTTAACTGATTTAAGCTTCCAGTTTATTTGTTCTCTATCAGGTTTCATATATATCTTTCGATTTCTGATGGCCATTTCAACAGCTTATGTCTCTTCAGTGCAGATAAAATCAAAACGTTGGAAATCCAGAAATCGAAAGATATATATGAAACCTGATAGAGAACAAATAAACTGGAAGCTTAAATCAGTTAACTACAGACCTCTGCATGAGGGATATGCTCCTTAGTTTTAAACAATATTATTAATTAAATTAAGTGTATTCGACTAAATATGTTTAAAACTGGCAATTCAATACGAATGACAAAGTATGTCAATATAGCCTAAACTATGCCAATATGGATTTTTCCTAGTCCAATATAGGGTTTTTCATAACTCCTGTTGATTTATCTAATTTTAAAATTGACCAGTAGAGAGCAAATTGTCGTCTGCTGCCATGCTTTGACAGTACGCAAGGTCTTTTAAACAACGGCAGTAGAATACCGAAGGAACAAAGGGGTAAAATTCACAAAAATCGAAGTCCAAAGACAGGGCAAAAACGAGAACACAGAAAACAATGACGTTAGACACAAAAACAATGACGTTAGACAGATACAAAGCACAGAAACAGAAATTACAACATTCAGAACAAAGGCACTCACAGTGTGAACTCCAGTGAAACTGAGAGTGACATCAGGTGCTCCGGAAGGGTAAGCCTGTCCTGCTCTGTTAACAGCACCCGTCACACTGTGAGTGATTCAATCCGGGAAAATGTCAAATTCGGTAGTCAAATCCGGGGAGACGTGAATCTAGCGGAAAATGTCCACTTTCATTTGGGATACTGACACGTCATATCTTTCAATGATGCTATGGTGACGGCCATAGAATTTCTTGAGGAATGAAATAAACAAAGGTTGAACAAATCCCTGACTAAGCAGCTTTTGGGACAGTGTTTTTTGCTCTGTTAAAAGAATAACTGTACAAACTACATGCTCGACAGTAACGAATCAACTGTGAAATGTACACTCCATAGGCTGTAGGGGTAGGTATATTACTGCTAAGAAAGGGAAAGTTCACAATGGGGAAATTAAAATCATGACGCTTGTCATATAGCTTAGATTTTAAACGTCCATCTTCATCAATATACAATAAAAGATCTAGGTTCAAAGCTGAAGTAGGTGTTTCAATTTTTCTTAAATGTCAAGCTCATTTGGAAAGATCTGATGTAAATACTCCTGAAATTTAGGATTATTAAGAGAAAGTACATCGTCTATGTAGCGGAAGCTGAAATTAAAGGACTGGGCTAAATGTTTTGGTTTCTTTGAATAAGCCCTTGTGAAAACTTGGCCTCGTACGAGTAAAGGAAAAGTTCAGCTAAAACCGGCGCACAGTTTGTCCCCATAGGAATCCCTATTGTCTGTTGGTAAACACGACCTCCAAAATCGAAAAAAATATTGTCGATCAAAAATTCTAACATTTTGATTACGTCAGTCAGAAAATAATAGTAAAGAAATGCTGGGAGGCAACTCATACAATTCATGGAAAAGAAGTTAATTAATAAAGGTATCATTTTGTAATGTTTTTCATATTGGCATAGTTATAGATCCTCGTCTTCGACTTGCGTCTCAGGCGAATATGGCTTACATGTACCTCGGATCTATAACAATGTCAATATGAAAAACATTGCGCAATAATACTATAGTATTGAGTTATTGTGAATCAAACTCAAGTTCAAATGCAAAAACTTAACCTGGTCACTGGACCATGAAATTAACCTATCATGTAAAAACCAATACCAAGTTATATAGCAAATATTGACTCACCACATGCAGTAATAAAGAATTGGACCGCATCACAAAATTTAACTTAGGGTACTGGACCTTGCAATGTATGTCAAGATCGCACGATGTTTGTGTCTACCAGGTAGGGTTCCATGAAAGCTAAATACGGAACAATATTTTGATCATACTTAAAAGGCTTCTTTAAAATAACTTAAGTTTACACCACCGTAGCCGTCATACTTTGCACGCCTATGTCTCGATATCCGCGACATGTATTCATTTGTTTGCACAACATCGAACCCTGCTTTGGATATACTCTTTATGGTCAGGTTCTGACCCAGTTAAAATGTCTGGCAGCATCGGTATTTCATTTTCCATTAAAAAGACCAAATACTAGAACAGATAGAGAGATTTTACAAATCGATGATGATCATCTGTATACATCAAATGTAACCCAAGTTACCGGTAATGTATTTTTGATAGAACGATATACAAATTTACCATATATTTAGTTAGCGCTATTACATAAGTTTTGAATATATGATACGAAAGGTGTAAGTTGTCTATCCTATATCACTATTGATGACGTCAACCCCGTATCGCATACCCTGTATCGCACGGCAAAATCAGTATCGCATACCCTGTATCACACCCCTATTCTGAACATGACGTCATAAATCGAAAACCCTCGGGTGACATCCGCTTCAAAAAGAAGCAGACGACAGCGGCATCTGTGAAGTTAAGAAACTTAAAACTTAAAAGGGATAGAGTTTTTTGAACACGTTCTAGTTAAAATATTGATGCGTGGAAAAATTATGTTAAACAAAAAAATTACAACTGATAAGTTGCAGTAAAAAAATAAAAAAAGTGTTCATACAACAATTTCACAATTTATGCGTATAATAAGGCAATTTTATTGTTCTTTACTTTTTCAAAACGAGATTCTAATGCATAGAGAAAAAATACCCGAAAACTTTTAAAATCATAACTCATAGCATTACGGTATAGTCTTGGATCATAAGTATTCGGAATAAATAATTTTAGTGTACTAAGCAGCAGTTTTCGAAAATTTATTGTATGGCATTTTTTCAATGAACTATATATCAAAAGATTCAGAAAGTTTTTTCTTTTTTTTATTCGTTTCGGCCTTTGTGAACATAATCTTTATTTTCCTGAGATTTAAAAATACACAGCGAAAAAGTGATCAAAAGTGATATTGTTAATTCTTCACTTTAAGACTAAATCAAAAGAATATAATATTGGACTCAAAAACATCGAGAAGGAATGTCATTCTGCATCTTTTCATATAAATCTATGACGTCATACCCTTTATCGCATACCCTTTATCGCATGGCTTACCCTTTATCACACACCCTTTATCGCATGGCTAGCCCTGTATCATACCCTTTTTCCAAAAACTTTTTTTTCAATTTCGACTTATTTATTAAAAATAAATTAGGGGTAAAAAAATTTGGGGGTTAAAAAAACTTTTTTGGGGGGTTAAAATTTTTTTGGTAGGTAACAAAAATTTTTTTGGGGGGTGATTTTGGGGTAAAAAAGTGGAGGTATGCAATTTTTTTTGGGGGGGGCAAAAACATTTCTTTTTTGGAGGGGGTAAAAATTTCTTTGGTAGGTAACAAAAAATTTCTTTGGGTGATTTTTTTGTTTTGTGGGGATTAGTTTAAAAAACTAGCAAAACTTTCCCTTTACATGTTAGATTTTATTCCAACCACCTACAGTACTTTCCGCCTATTTTGAAATTTTCTTCTCCAAAATACATGCATTTTCTTTTACCAATTTTAATTTTTTGGCAGTATTTTTGGGATTAAAAGCAGTCCTCTGTTTAAATATATGATAAACTGTATAATACATGGCAAAATCCGTATCACATGCCGTATCATCCCTCGACCAATATCATCCCTCGGGCCAGAGGCCCTCGGGCTGATATTGGTAACTCGGGATGATATGCCATGTGATACGGATTTTGCCATGTATTATTCCCTATATAATACATGTCAAAATCTGTATCAGATATCGTATCAACCCTCAACCAATATCACCCCTCGGGCCTTCGACCCTCTGGATGATATTGGATTCTCGGGTTGATACGGCATCTGATACAGATTTTGCCATGTATTATTCCCTATATATTGATATTCCACCTTATCAACATTGTTCTGTTCATCGTTTATTACTGGCCTTTGTGTTCAGAAAATACTGCAAAAGTTTTTAGTTACAACCATCAGAAAAATAAATATGCAATTAGTTACGATTTTCATGTTTTTGAGTTACGACGATATTAAGTCTCGTTTTGTGATTGATATTTATATAGCGATGGGACGACTAATTGGTACAAGTGATGGTTCTGTGTATCGCAAAAAAGAGGAGATGAATTGTGATATGGTTTTACAACAGGAATGTAGGTTCACGTCAAGAAAATGGATAAAATCCAATTTTATAATTACCAGTTTGAATTTCTTTCCTTTGCTAGCTATATTCATATAGTGAAATCATGGCGACGACATGAAAACATCTGTAGTGACTATATTGCAACAATTAGTCCAACGCATTATTAGAGCATACCAGTGTGAAACATTGCAGTATTTTGTTTCCTTTTGGTGACCATTTCGGCTATTGTGTACCTTTAGTGCATGCCAATAACGCAAACATTTGGAATATCATTAATAAAAATGTGATAAAATCACTTTTTGTTTTTTCTGTTGCCGTTTTTGCCATGAATTTGGACAATTTTTGTAGTCATCGCTTCCCTTGTTCCTTCGGTATTCTACTACCGTTGTTTTTTTTAATCGTCTATGCATAATGTCGTATGTTTTACCGGTAATGATGTAAACAGTTATTTAGAAAAATCAAATGATGCATTTAAAATAAATATCATTTGATAATAAATGGTGAATGTATTGACCGTAGTCTGGCTTTTTCGCCTATTACCATTGTATATCTGCCATGTATGTCAAAGAATAGATTTCAGTGAAATTAAATTTAAGGCCGACAGTCAGAACTTACAAGACAGTTAAAATTCTATTAACGAAGTTCTCTTAATGCCAACTGATTGTCTGTTTTCAATAAAAATTAAGTGGACAGACATGTTAGTCTACAGAAATTATTGTAATCCATCCTACACAAAAATCATATAAACAGATTTTTTTTTGTAAAGTTTTTTTTTGGAAAAAGGTATTTCTAAACTATTGAATGCAGATCTGAATTTCAATATGTAGCTGGTCCATTTTAAATTTAAGCAATGAATATAATAATTTGATTATAAAATAGTATTCAAATTGAAAGGGTGTTTGAATTCTCGAGGATTTTCTTCTGATATAGCATTTATACACAGTGTGATGGTACAACGTCTTCTATCAAGTATAATCGGTTAAATACGATTCGCACCAGAGTAAGTGGTGATCCAAATCATTCAACCAACAAAACCTGATACAAGATGGTGTACCATCAAATCCCTGTTTATGATGTTTATATATATGTACCTATTTGATGTTCGACGTAACGTCTTGCTTTTCCTGACATGATCGATACACGAGCGACCTAGCATTATTCTTATATCACCACAGTGTGGTGAAGATCGCGCTAGTTGCACTTAAAAGCATATCTGTCGTATTTAATACGAAAACAATTTAAATGACGATCAATAAAAATACTCTATGCATACTCATACACGCACGAATAATGCATTCCCAAATTTATTTCCTTTGTATCGTTTAAAATGTATCCAAAGCAATAAATATAGCTTTTAAAGTGATACCGAGGTCTAAAATCTGTCAGATAGAATTTTCTGATATTTTCATGATTTACACTTTGATATTAGAGCATACAAAAAGAAAATTAAAACTTATGTTAACCGGATATATGAGCGTGAAATGAGTCATGTAAAAATCAACTATTTTGGTTGAAATTATAGCGAATTTTAACCAAATTATGATTTCTTTTAGTTACATCAGATAGATTTTTTTCATCTTTGGTAAACTATTAGCTATTATACTTGCCATCAATTTGCTTGGAAAAAAATTTAGGGTTACCGAATTTCTTTTCAGTAAATAGCGAAAAATTGATTTTTCCTTATATTTCTATACAAGTTATCTCCCCTTAATAGAACAGAAGATTGCTAAAATGTGCGATATTCTACATTGTATTCTATGGTCGATGCCACTGCTAGGGGACTTTTAAACCCGGCGTGTATTCACCAGCCCAGTAGTAAGCAGTAGTAAGCATTTTGAAAATACCCCCTTTAACAAAATATCGACCCATTCATATAGTAAATTTCAAAAATAACCAACCCAATTGTATAGTAAAAATAAGAATTTGGAGTAAGAAAACCATTAATCTCACAGCAGGAATATTTTTAAACATCTAATAATGATAAATACTTGATTATTTACAGCAACCATAGAAATTCTGGCCATTTGTGGTTAAGTTAGGACCCATTGATATACATGATGTCAAAATTACTACCCATTCATATAGTTGACAACTGCAAAAACATGCCCATTCAAGCGGCACGTCTGTATATACCTCTATATAGGAAGTGACCCCCCGTGCAATAGATTACAATTAATAATGGTATTTCATTTATAGGTATTATTTATTTAAATTGTGAGGTTTTTGTTTTTTGGTATTGTTACCGAGGCTTTCATACTCATCAGACATCCGGAACTTCACATTGCTTCTTCTTATAGCACACTTTTTAATTCTGTCTTATATCTTTTCTCTTTGTGTCATTGTCACTATTTTCGCTGACGTTAAGAATTCTTTAAGATTTTTGTGTCTTTTATTTGCAATTTTGGTGGTGNGGGGGGGGGGGGGTCAACAGATAAAAAAACTAGGATCATCTGTTAAATGTAAATTATTACAAAAGTAAGAAGTGATGAACTTTCAAAATAACACCTGCTGATATCTTGTCAAACTTTAATATAGTATAGGAATATTGTAGGCATGATAAAAATACTATCAATATGTTGACAGCATTGACCATAAAATCAGAATATTTACATGTTTATAATTATATGTAATGAAAAACAATGGAGAACAAAATGAAAACTGATTTTCCACAAGAAATGAAAAGCAAGCGATGAAAATCATTAGAGGTAAGAGGTTTTACAACTAGAAAAGTAGGCACAAGTTTTTATGACTAACACATAATATTAGAGTGACTTGAATTCCATATAGGCCTATCATTAGTTTCATAGCTACATTAAAATGGAATAGTTTGTGACGATTGATGTAGATCAATATTAAGCTGTCGACTGCAATTCAAAATTTGAATATTTCCGAAAATGTCGTACATTTTTCTAGTGTCGAGAGATAGCATCAAAACAATTAAACAACATATTGACAGACTTTCTGTAGCAGATTCTGTTGGAATTTATTATCAGTTAAAGCCTTTTGTGCTATGTAAACTAGCAGCTGATCATATATGAACATAATGTAATCACAATATGACATGTGAAATTATACAATTTCATCAAATCATATAAATTTTAACAAACACGGAAAAAGATGCAAAATTTTAGATATGTGGCGTTGTTTACTTGAGTATTTATTTATTGGAATACTGTATTAACATACGGTAATTCATGATATGAATTTATTATTATGCACAAATTATACATGGATATTTATTTCTAGCTATAGTCCATTTTATAACCCATTCCAGCACCCCACCCCACGACCCCATCATTTTTCCATCCCATGACCCCATCCCACAATCCCATCAGTTTTTCAGCCCACTTGCCCATCCCATGACCCCATCCAAAGAGCCCATCCCATGATCCCATTCCATGTTTTCTAGTATGCCGTAGTCGAAGATGCCATGCGATCAACTATTTAGAAACTTATCTTAATTGCTAAAATTTGATTGTCACTTATCAATGGACAAAATACCATCTGTTTTGTATAGTTTTATTGCCAAAACCTGTAAAATTCACTGATAGAAGATAACTTTCCTATGTATATATATTTATAACCTTTTCAATTGTAAAAAAAGATTACCAATATCAGAAAAAAACATGGCAAACACAAATGTAAAATTGATGTGTGTCGTGTAATTACCGTGTTATTAAGAATGAGAAACTACAACGTACTAGTTTTCCCAGATTCATAATTGTGTTGTAATGTGTGGTTCTAAAACAAAAACAAACAAATCTTGAAAAAATTACAGGTATAAAGAAAAACCTTGACATAATTACATTGTACATATAAGAAAAACATTGACACAATTACCTATTAGAACATATACCTTAATCGCTAGTCTGTGTTCAGAAATGAAAATATGATTTGTAATGTAAAAAGGTTCTAAAACTGAGGCCGTTGTAGGGAACAAGTTACCCGAGGTTAGAATGTACAACTGTAATGCCGTTTCGGTCATGTGAAAGTTCAGAATTGGCCATTTTAATGGTTTTGGTCATGTAAGAGAGTTAAGAATTGACAATAGTAATGGCTTTAATTTGGTCATGTTAAAGAGTTCAGAATTGACGACTGTAATATATAAATGGTTCTATTCATGTTATGGAGACTCAAATGATTCAAGGGGTGTAAGAAAGGTACGATGTGAGGACTCATATGGTTCTAGTCATGTAGGAGAGGTTCACAGTCACGACCGAATTTGTTCTATTTATATGTTAGAGTTTAGAAGTGACGATTTACATACATCTTTTGATATAAAACAAGGTTTAAGATTTGACGACTCGAATGAAGAAGTAATAAAATTTCTACACATCATTGGCAAGTTGTGAGAACATAACATTATATAGCCAACTGCAGAAATTTAATCGGCTAAGAATTCGATTTGATCTGCACTGAAGAAACACAAGTTGTCGAAATGCGCATATACAGAAACTAAATTAACAGTAACTTCGGTATTCTGTTATTTAGTTAATTATTACATGTGCCTCTAATGGTAGACTGTCTGTTTCCTGCAGAAAGACCAGCCCAGGCTACAATTCATTTAATAAAGGTAAAGACAACATTTAGAACATAAAAGTTACCATACCTACAGCTTCAAAAAATAAATCAAACGAAGAAATTTTTGAAAGCACTTGTCCGGATTGATTTTGGCATTATTATAAGGCGTTTTAGATTATTTGTGCTCTTCTAGCTTTAAAATATTTTAATATACTCGTATGTTAATTTTATCTTTGGAAATAAATATTCTGAAATTACCCTCGTGCAAATCACTCTCCATAGCTGATTTTAGATTTTCGCCAAGATGTTTTTGGTTAATTGTTCTATAACAGTTTTGATACATACATTTATTCCGGTTTTAGTTTTTCAGATATCTTGAGTTAATCTGCACTAAAGAGAAAAAATAAATCGAAAATGTTCGTTAAGTATGAGATATCTATGTCCTTTGTCCTGGAGATCTCATGGGGAAAACCATGATGATGGAATGAAGATATCAAACTTGAATGAAATGCAAGTAAAAATCATCATTTACAGAAAGGAAATGAAAAATGACTACGATAAATATTAAGAGCATCTCCCGTGTGTAATGATCTATCCATGGCTGATTTCGGCTTATCGTTTCAACAATTTTTGGTTGCTTGTTCTTTATGTTTTATGCTTCTTTAGTTTTTGTTTACTACATATTTTAATTTATCTCCCTATAAAGACAAATGATGTTGATATGGTTATCAACAGAAAATGAATGTAAAGTCACTTTTTAATCAGCTTCTGAGTATCTAACATTCTATTCTTGTATATCCGTTGTAACACACCTCTACTATAAACCACCTGAGCACAGATATTAAAAACATCACATCAAATGTATACCTGAATTGTATAACTACCATATTTAATCTAGGCATCTTCAGAAATTAGACAAACGTGGTATTTGTAACATAAAACGGGGAGACACATTCTGGGCAAATATTCTTAATCTCAGTTTGAAATACGATCGAAAGTTATTGTATGACAACTTTCACTGGTGGACTGTTATTTCCGGATCGAGCATTTGTGATCTCAAATCGTCTAATATCTGGATACTTGCCTGACGACAAACATATTTGAAAAGTTCCAATATAAGTTAAGACCTTTGTTGAAATCTAAGAAGTATCTCCCTCATGCAAAGCTCTGTCCTTAGCTGATTTTGGCTTTACATTTAGATTTTATTTGGTTAGTTGTTCTCCATCAACATAGACATCTTAGAGTTAATGGTCTTCCAAATGTTAAGATTTTATCTGCACTGAAGAGACATAAGTTGTCGAAATGGCCATATGCAAAAACTTCATTTACAGCAACTTCAGTATTTTGTTATTTGCTACCAATGGGTACATGCCACTGCTGGTGGACTGTTAGTCCCCGAGGATATTCACCAGCCCAGTAGTCAGTACCTCGGTGCTGACCCGAAAGCTGATTTTGTTTCGAAAATTGAAATAACTTAATTTTTGTAAATTTCGTTGAGAACTAAGCAGTATCTCCCTCATGCAAATTTGGCTTCCCGTTTAGATCGTATTGGTTATTTGTTCTCTATCAGGTTTTGAACATTTTTGAGTTAATAGTCTTCCAAATATTCAGATTTATCTGCACTGATGAAACATAAGTTGTCGAATTGGCCATATACAGAAACTAAATTTACAGTAACTTCGGTTTATTGTTATTTGATAAAACTATTGAGTATCTCTTATCTGTAAAGCTCTTTACTAAAACTTATTCAAGAATATTTGGGATTGTGAATGTTATTTTTTTAGTACCGAAGAGACAAAAGTTGTTGAAAAAGCCATCTGCAAATCTAAAATTTCCACCAACTTTGGTATATTGATATTTTCAAATGGAAATGATTGTTTAAAACAAAACGTACAAACCGTAGATAATATTTTAAAATAAAAGAGTCTGTTTTGAGAAATCATATCTGTAATATTATTTATAATATATATCTCAGATGACAATCCTTAATCATTCAATACAACAAACACTGTAATGATTTCAGTTCAAAACAGAACATTCACATTCCACCTAATTAGTACAATGCTGCTTTATATAGTATCTTATTATGATACAATGGTAGATGCCATCATTATCTATATAGAAATATACAATTCCAAGAACAAAAACCTAGACATTATCATATAACTAGAAAGACCGGGTTAATTGTCAGGACAAGTATATACGTTGGTACTTACCAGTAGTGGAAAACTTACAATATGCAAATTTTGTAAATTATTTAAAACTAAGGAATATCTCCCCCATGCAATGCTGCATGTATGTCCTTGCCTGTTTACAACTTTCAAATTAGTTATAAAGAGAAAATAACAGTAATAGTGAATGAAAGGATATGGAGTAAATGCACATGAGACAAAGTCTCTACAAATACAAGCAAAGGAACAACACTTTTATTGATGTTCGTCATCTTGAAGTCACCATGAGGCTTTCAACAATGAGCTTTGCTCATACCTCATAGTTAGTTCAAGACGACCCCTAGCACCGGTTTGAGTGGAATTCTTTGCTAATTGTCGAACAACGCTACATCCATATCTTTGCTGGTGTTGGATACAGGATTGTCAACAATCATTTAATGGTCGAAATCTACAATTACAAGCCACAATTTACATCGGATCCGCACTAGCAAAACACATATGTAAGTTTAGTTGTTTATTCTCTATTAGTTTTTTGTACTGTCTAAATGGTCAACTGCAAAATTATAGGTCTACATTTATTCAGTATTTTGTAATTTTAATCACCACTATGTAGAAGATGTTTATCCTGCAGATTTGTTGTGCCCTGTCGTCCAGTACATATATACCTTGGCACTGGCCAAAAAGCCAACAAAAGCCCAGTCACGCTGTCACTTTTGAAGCCTCCAGTTTTACTACGATTAATAAGCGTAGTGATCCCGCTAAAACGTAGCAAAGCGTACCGATGCCTTGTTAAAACAAGTGTATACGTAGCGATACGTGGACTCATGTTTTATTGGCCCCGTTTGTATTGGTTGGTTTATTACAAACGTGGCAAAAAATTGATGCGGACTGCGTATGTACTAAAACGTATTGAACCGTAGAGAAAAGGTACAGATGCTAAGTAAACCGTGGTAAATACTTAGAGAAACGTAGTACAGAGGTGTGAATACGTTTCCCGTTAATACTAGTGCTAGGTTTCGCCACGTTTAGGTTCATTCCATCAGGTTTAAATATACGCATTACTACGTTTTATGAATGGTTAACTAGGTACTATCACGTACTTATAGGTATTACTTTGCTTTGCTACGTAATTTTAAAAGTAATATGCATATGTTTTTCTACCAAAATATTGCGGAAATATATCATTCAAATAACCAATATCAAGTTCTCGCCATACTTTTTATAACGATGGAAAACTTTTCAATATGAAAGAGACGTTTGCGTTTTTCTGCATTAGACACATGTAAATGTATCGTCGTCACAGAGATGCTAGAATATCTTATTTACAGATGTCATGTATTCTAATGTAATAATGCGGAGCATCAGCATATTCTGAATGAATTGTATTTAATAGATTCTGATTTCCGTATTTGTGAAATACATGTATCAAGTTCCGGCTGTTGCATTTGTATATTTTTATGAATGCCAACCCATCAACGAGTCTTCTAACGAATGAACCATATTAATTAAGATAAGTTTAAAGAAGTTTGTTTTCATAGTGAACTTCCTTAAAAAAACAAACACAAAATATGATTTTTTTCAGTTGAATTCGTCCAGTGCTTGGTGTCACTCTCGGTTTTATGGAAATTCACATTTCCGTGTTTTGTGGCTGTACCGTGTCTTTATTTTTCTGTTTTCTATTTTTTGTCTTGTCTCTGTATAACAGCAATGTAAGAACACAAGATATAGACCTTTTTGATACTTTAGGTAACAATAAATTATACATTGAACCCCTTCTCCCAACCCCCAAAAACAAAACACAATAAAAGATTTAAGCAACGCTTTTTATCAGGGTGAAATAAAGGATCATGAACTCGATAGTTGGAAATTCGGATGTTTCGAAAGTTTCAACATACGACATGCACATAGCAACATTTCATTTGTGTATGACGTCTGGATTTGGCATTACATTCATGACTGGTTTGGACACAGTATTTTCAAAAATTGTTTTTAATGAATAGCAATACTAAACCTTTGTTGTATAAGATAATTTCATGGTATATATAGTAAAATGAATCGTGTGTATTTAACTGTTTTCTATCACTGTGTCACTCCCGAATCAGCTTAGATCAAAGCCTTGTAAAAAACATAATGCAGCAGTCAAGAAAGTATGCAGGTGCAATCATTATGGAATATGTTTCTTGAAGCTGTCGGGCGTATTGTGGCAAACTTGTGCAAAATTCATTTGCCTTTTTCTGTACTGTGGATACCAAACGAGAAAAAAATAACAATGTGCTAATTTACATTTACAGTCTGATGCTAGCTATTTTTGTACAAAAGCACTGATGACAACAAACAATCCTTCCAGTTCAACAGAGAACATTCAGTATTCACCTAGTTATACTGTATGTATTATTGATATAGTGGCATGTATTATTTGTAGAACAATATGTACTAGGAATTCCGAAAACAAAAACCTAAACGTGGTCAAATAACAAGCAAGTCAAGGTGTGTCGCGAGGGTAAGCACCTGTTGCTATTCATTCCTCGACTGACACATGACAAAAATCAACACCAAATACAATTTATATGACGAGGTTTCTCAGGAAGACTTTTATTTACATATTTTGTGACTTTTTTGCAAATTGATATTTTATGCTTTTTTGCTTTGTTCCTTCGGTATTCTACTGCCGTTGTTTTATATTAGTCAACAAATCTGAGGTTTTCATTCGCCATTTTTCTGTTACTAATACAATTTTCGTAGTATGCAAGATAACATCTAAAGTAAAATTGACTAACAACAAGATCATTTTGGGACTGTCAAATTACAGAGGTCACTTCTGAACGGCAACTTGATCACGAACACAAACGATATTGTTTTTAAAGATGGAAAAGAAACATACGGTACAACGGATATGATTCATTTCTCTGACTTGTGTATTATGATCATTAATATAAATAATAAATGAAGAAACTTGTTACTTTTTCTTGACTTTTTATGATATTTTAGGAGTTTGTCCACTTTAATTACTCGTTTAAAACAGTATCTCCCCCATGCAAAGCTCCGATGAGTTTTGCTTTCTATTCAGATCCTTTCTCTTTGCACCAGCCTTTGTACACATTTCGATATCTGGCTTATTATTTGCAGTGATGAGACAAAAGTTGTCGAAATGGCCATATGCAAGTGTAAATCAACGATAACTTCGGTATTTTGCTGTTTCTTTTGTCATCTTATCCGTCAGTGCACGTTTAAAACTCTTGTTCATCTTTGCTGAAAATACTAAGATAAGAACGTATTAACACACCTTATGTATTTGATAGTCTTTACAAGCTCTTGTAATAATATTGTTTTTGCCGAGTCAATTCCCTTAAATTAATAACCTTTAAAAAAGACAAAATCATTAGTTTTTAGTATTGTTGACTTTCAGTCATGACATTACGTGTATTGTTTAAATTATTTTCTCAAATCTATTTCCTCTGTTTGCAATATCCTATTTCAATTTCATAAAGCAGATCAAATACATAAACTCCTGAACAACAATATAGGAAGCTTAAAACACTATTGTGTAAAATTACTGAGTTTCCTTTCATCAGCTTTTATCTTTAATTCTTTTCACAGAATTATAAAGATTATTATTGCAAAATGGAATGCAATTAGATAATGGTGGATATATGAAGTCTGTATATCTGTTCTGGTTAGATTGTAACATACCTATTCAAAATTGACGACGTTTTCCATATGAATTCAAAAATCCTGGTAAAACCGGTCAATTTTTGGCATATTCATATCTCATATTTACCATTCAGTTTTCACGCTAATTTTAGCTTTTATCAGTTTAGTTGAACTAATTGAAATGTCTTTGTCTTTCCTGAACGAGTATTTTTGCTCAATATGATTCAGCAAGTGTCCGAATAGAATTAAATCTGTTTGCCTTTTCGTCTAATCATAACAAAGATAGATTACTAACAAAGTCAGAAAGGGTCCCAATCCATTTTAGGTGTCCCAAAAACCTGTTTGCGGAATTCCATGGAAATCATAAAACAATTTTTGGGGAAAAGCATAAAAACAAAATCCTAAGTTGTTGTAAATTTGGCCGTTTTGACAACTTATGTCTCATCTGTTCAGATCAAATCAAAACATTGAAAAAAATATATGAAGGTCATTTCAAAGTATCATACGACAGAGCTTATTCTCAAAATATGATTTTTTTATATATCAACTAAGTTTTTTTTCCACAAAAATGATTTATGATTCTCCTCAAAATTATCAAGGTCTTCTTTTGATCAAGTCAATCACTGTGCATAAAACTTTTAAAAATCTGTGCAGGTCATTTCAAGTTATCTTATTCTCAAAATATGCTGTTTTTCATATAAAAAATAAGTTTGCACCAAAAAATGTTTTCGGATTTTCCTATAACACAATAGGGAGCTTCCTTTGGTCAATACCAACCTTGTGTATAAATCCGGAAGGCAATCTTAATTTATTGAACGACATGGAGCTCTCAAAATATGCCTTTTTTCAAACAGAAACGTAGTTTTTTCCCAAAAATCATTTTCAGATTTTCCTCAAAAACGGTCAATTTCAACTGAGTATCAAAATCCCTAAAATCCATGAAGGCTTTCTTAAGTTCTCATACGACGTAGAACTATTTATCAAAATATGCATTTTTTTCATATAAAAACGAAGTTTTTCTCAAAAATCATTTATCGATTTTCCCATAAAACGAAAGGGAGCTTCCTTTGGTCAAGTTCAACCTTGACTATCAAAATCATAAAAAAATCCTGTTGGTAATCTTAAGTTATCATGATACATAGAGCTAATTCTTAAAATATTAAGTTTTTCCCAAAAATAATTTTCTGATTTTCCTCAAAAAAAGGAAGCTTCCTTTGGTCAAGTTAAACGTTCAGTAAAAAATCATGAAAATCATGAAAATCGATGAAGGCAATCTTGAGTTATCGTACCAAATAGAAAACGCTGACGGTCAGACGGACGGACAGACTGATTACTTTAGGACGCCGCAATTCCGTGGCGGGCCCTAATAACCCAATCAAAAAGGGACTAAAATGTTTTGAATTTAATGGGTAGAAGAAAAGCTATCTGAAATGAAATATTATACACCGTCTTTTCGTGTTAGTTGTGTATGTTGTTCTCAACATTGAGTCGATGCACCTTCTAGTAAATTTTAATTTCTATAGGTTGGTTAACAACCCAGTAAGACAGTACTTCGGTGCCCCGCCTGAAACCTGAATTTATTTGGAACTTGCAATATCTAAATTCTAAAAATAGGAGTATCTACCTCATAAAAAAGCTCTAGCCTTAGTTGATTTATTAATTGATTATGTGTTGTCTATCGGCTTCATACATCTTTCGATTTATGGCCTTTCAAATATTTTGATCGAAGACACATAATTGTCTAAACGGTAAACTCTGCAGTAACGAAATTAACAGTTTAAATAGAAAAAAAAAGATAACAGGAAACACCTACAATGGCCGAAAAACATAGCCACATGCCACAAAGTAAATAGGAACTGCACTAGAAAAGAACCAACAATAAAAATACAAAAGACAAACGTAAACAACGATAGGAACTCGGGACAGCCGGACTTGGTACCGGCACTAGCAAAAGCCAGCGGTAGGGTTAAACCGGTTTATGGGTACCCAAACCTCCCCTTTCTCTGTCCCGTTTCCCTATAGTATAATAAACATACGAATAAAACCCATACAGGTAGACTACTAACTCCATGATCACAATCTTGAAAAGAAAAATGGGGGAACGATACGCAATTTTGAAAGATGGGTCAAGAAGTGCTCGCCGCTAAACTGCCGGCTAGCTCAAGGTGCCTAGCCTGCTGGTAAAACACTGTCGCGCTACGGAAGAAAAATCAAATTCAAAACTCACAATGGGTTTGGTAAAGAATCATCATGTATTTCAGCAGACATCGGCAGTATCAGGGAGAGGTCAGTATGTGTGTAAAATCCTGAGGTCACTGGACCCCAAAGCTAATTTAACGGACACGTTCAGAATATCCTGTCGATATCCCTTATTGCGTCAAGAATGTAAGTTACGTCTCAGTTTTTCTGGATTTTTAATCAGTTTCTGGCATTTTTAACACAATTTCCGTAAAATCGAGGATGGGAAATGCCCTTAGTAATAAGCTGTTTGCGAGTGACATTATATTTATATATCAAATTTTTATATCTTCGTATATCACAGTAACTTCGGTATTTAGTTATTTGTTACCATTGGGTCGATGCCACTGCTGGTGGACTGTTAGCCCCCGAGGGTATTCACCAGCTCAGTAGTCAGTACTTCGGTGCTGACCCGAAAACCGATTATTTTTGGAACCTTACAATATTTATTTTTTTGTAAATTTTGTTGAAAACTGAGGAGTACCTCCCTAATGCAAAGCTCTGTCCTTAGCTGATTTTGGCTTTACATTTAGATCATATTGGTTATTTGTTCTCTATCAGTTTTTAAACATCTTTGAGTTTTTGGTCTTCCAAATGTTTAGATTTTATATGCACTGATGAGACATAAGTTGTCGAAATGCGCATATGCAGAAAGTAAATTTACAGTAACTTCGGTATCTAGTTATTCGATGAAACTTTTTAAATGTATTTAACAATTTATGAAATCTGTAACCTTGCTGCAAAAGTTTTGAAGTGATAGTAAGGTTACGTTCATTGAAGTCGTCAAGAGTAGAACAAACGCGTGCGAATCGTACCAGTTGAGAAATATAAACTCCGTAGGATGAGCTAGAGGAACATCACCGTCAAGAAAAAGGGAAATTAGTAATACTGAAATCAAAATCATCCCTTATATCGTAAATTTTAGTTTTTATTTTTTCCAGAGTCAACGATGATGGTTAGATCCAGAAAACGGCAATTTTTAGAATCGTTATTAGCTTTATTAAGTTTCAGTTGTTGTGGGTAAATGATGTCGACATAAATTAAAAACTGGGGATTGTAAGTAGTAGGGATATCGTTGAAAATAGAAATAAGTTGATCACTGTTTTGTATGGTCCCAATTTGTAATTTTTTCATGAAGTCGCGTTCGTAACAGAAAAGAAAAAAAATCTGCAATGAGAGCTGCAAAATTTGTACCCATGGGAATTCCAATGACCTGTTGATAAACAATGTTGCCAAAACGAACAAAAATGTTGTCAAGCAAAAGATTAAGTGCTTTAATCGTATCATCACACGTCCAGGAGGAATGATTGTTGTAAGTAATATAAGAAAAGAATCTTTGCTTTTTGTTACAACAAATAAACTGCAGTCCAGAAAATTTAAAAGACCATTGAATCAATTGTCCCAATTTAGATTTAATCAAATTATGTGGAAGCGTTGTATAAAGTGTAGAAAAATAAAACTGTCGATAGAGGAAACTGGTTTTTGTATTGATTGCAATTTATCTAAAAATTCAATAGAGTTCTTTACACTCCAAAAGTAATTGACACCAGAGTTTTGATAAGTTTTTTCAGAATATTTTATAATTAACTCCTTTATACAAGAAAGTGCACTGGTTAAATGGATGGTGGTAGAACAATTACTCGATGCCGAAATAAAACGATGCTTGTAGGGGTTTTTATGAAGCTTAGAAATCCAGTACATTGTAAGGTGTTATCTTCAGGTGGAACTTTGAGCATTTCTGTATCCTTGTAATGTTGTTTGGTGAGAGTTTGTTCATCACAATTGGTGGATTTGAAAGTATTAGACTTGGCCAATTCGTTTTGTTGGACATCGATATAGTATTTCTTTCAAATGATTGAAACGTTGTTTGAAGCTTTTTCGACAGGTACAAACACATATTTTTTGCCAAGATCTATCAATTTAGACTTAATTCTGTTAACAGACAGCTTAGGATGTGGCTCATCATAATTATCTTCATAAAAATTAATTCTGTTGCTGACTTTGGTAATAATTTTATCTTTGAACAAATTCAGTGCGTGTTTGTCTGCACTTTCCCGTTTGCACCATTTTATACAGTACTTAGTGACTGCGTCTTTAATGATTTCAAAACAAGCTTGCCAGTTAATTTTGGAAGGTGGGCGATATTTACTCAAACATCTTTGAGTTTATGGTCTTCCAAACGTTTAGATTTATCTGCACTGAAGAGACATAAGTTGTCGAAATGCGCATATGCAGAATTTAAATTTACAGTAACTTCGGTATTTGATTATTTGCTACCACTGGGTCGATGCCACTGCTGGTGGGCTGTTAGTCCCCGAGGGTATTCACCAGCCAAGTAGTCAGTACTTCGGTGCTGACCCGAAAGCCGATTCTATTTCGAACCTTACAATATCTGAATTTTTGTAAATTTTGTTGAAAACTAAGGAGTATCTCCCTCAGGCAAAGCTCTGTCCTTTGCTGATTTTGGCTTAAAATTTGGATCAGTTTGGTTATTAGTTCTCTCAGTATTAAATATCTTTGGGTTTATGGTCTTCCAAACGTTTAAATTTATCTGCACTGAAGAGACATAAGTTGCCGAAATGCGCATATACAGAATTTAAATTTACAGTAACTTCGGTATTTAATTATTTCTACAATGAAGGATGATAGAGTAAATGCAATGAGAGAAAATCTCTACAAATACATGGTAAAACAAAGCAATGGAATATTTTACGAAAGGATATGGAGTAAATGAACATGAGACTATAACACATTTGTTAACTCCAACTGCAATGATTTTAATGAGCTGTATGGCCATTTCGGAAATTTATTCCTCATCAGCAGCACTAGAACCCAAACAAAGGAAATCCATAATAACAACGCTTTTACTGTTTTTCTTCATCTTGAAGTCACCATGAGGCCTTCAACAATGAACTGTTTATACCTCCAAATGAGTTCAACATCATGGCTGCCCGTAGTACCAGTTTAAGCGCAATTCATTGTTAGATGTCGAGCAATGCTACATGCATTATGCTTTACACATGGGTGCAGAATGGTGCACAACTATAAAATTAAGTAGGTACATGTAACTATTTATTTTTTTTCACAACTTGAGTTTATTCAACAATGCTTGTTACAATCAAGCTTCAAGGCCCAAGCTAGCAATGAAGTTTCCCTGTGAAATCTCATTGAATTAGCCAGGATGAATAACACAAATAAAAGGCATAAGAAATCAAAACTAATATAAATTATCATGTTCAATTACAAAATATTAAAAATCATCAATTGTTACTGAGAGTATCTCGATGTTTACAAATATTTTTAAACTAGTTTACAAATCTTTTCAAAAGAGGGTCTCTTAAAAATGCATTTCTTTTGATATATCCCTTAAATTCTCTTACAAATAGATCAAAAACATTTACGAATTTTCTTTTTTGTTCGGATATATAATAGGCTTTATAAATTGTAAATCCTAATATTGTCAAAAGATAGTTAAAGTCATTGTAATTTTTGTCAAAAAATTTGTAACCAATAACCAAATGTTTTAAAGTTATATCATTACTAATGCCCAATTTACCCAATAATTCTTTGGTTTTATTCCAAAATTCACATAAAAATTTACATTTAATGAAATAAAGTTCGTAGTTCTCTTCTTCCCCACAACACAAACAAGAACTGTTGTTGGTTATTTTCCATTTAAACAATTTTATTAGTGGGTAATATACATTGTAATAATTTCCATCTGAATATCTTATATTTATTTTCGTGTAATCTTTCAAATATAAGCGAATATACATGGGACAAAAAAGTATTTTTGTCATCGTATTGATTGTCAAAATACAAATATGCCCATGCATTGTGACCAGTACATTCCTGAAATTTATTCTTTACACAAAGATTATAAACACTTATTTGACAAAGTAGAAATATTGAACAATACCTTTCCTTGAGTTTTCCTTTTTCAAAATAGTTAACCATTCTTTCGGAATAGACTTTTTTTTTATTTTGGTTACTTCTGATATCCAGTTTGTTTTATCTTGTAACAATTCGAGAATAAGTTGTTCATTTATATCACCACTTTTATCCAAAATATCATTCAGAAATATAATACCACTTTTAATCCACGAAGTAAAGAACAAATATTTGTTATTAAATTTAATGAAAGAATTTCCCCATAATATTTGTTTTCTAAAATCAAAAAGTGTTTTTGGGGACGAAATGTATCCGCCACCACCTCGTATCCACGATTTTAAAACCTCTAGATAAAATTTTGGGATAGTTTCAAAATTATGTAAATTTTTTTTATATTTTTTACATTTAATCTAAAAATTAAAAAGTCCTTTCCATAGATTTCTAAGTATTTTTGAGGTATAAATTTCCAATTTGCATTTGTCTCATCTAACATTTTCCCTACCCATGCCACGTTTTGAGATATAAAGTAGCTTTTCAAATCTATCATATTAAGTCCCTCTTTTTCAAATTTACCTATCAGAGATGAACGTTTTACCTTATCTTTTTCGTTTTTCCATATAAACTCAAAACAACATGATTCTTTTTCTTTTACATACTTATCTGGAATGACACAAGTACTACCAATGTAAGTAAACTGTGGTAATATTAATGATTTTATAATTAAAATTCTACCCAAAATAGTTAAATTTCTTTTTTGCCATGACTTTAAAAGTTATTTTATTTTTATGATTTTACTTTCTAAATTGAGTTTTATGCATTCGTCTTTATCATGACCAAAATATACACCAAGGGCTTTTATCGGTTTTTCTGTCCAATTAATCTTTCCAATGTCATCTTTACTATGTTTTAGTTTACCCACCCAGATTCCTTCTGTTTTATCTGTATTTAAAATCAAACCTGAAAATGAGCCAAAAATCTCGATTTCATTCATCGCTAAAGTTATGTCTTCTTTACTAAAAACAACGTGGTGTCATCTGCTAACTGTGATTTTTTAATTGAATGTGATTTATTATCCAACTTTATTTGAATACCCTTAATGTTTTTATTATTGCGTATACGCAAAGCCATAATTTCTACGGAAATAACAAATGAAAGAGCAGACAAAGGGTATCCTTGTCTAATACCACGAAAATTTTTAAAAGGCTCGAATATCCATCCATTATTCGTAAAACAAGTTTGGATATTAGTATATAAAGTTTTTACCCAACACGTGAATGATTCCCCAAACCCAAAATAGCGCAAGGTTTCAAACATGAAATTCTATTCAAGACTGCCAAAAGCTTTGACAAAATCTACAAAAACAATCCGAGCCTCAATATTATACGAGTCGGCATAATTTGTAATGTCCTGAATCTGGCGTAAATTAAAACCAGTAAATCTTTTTTTAATGTATCCCGTCTGGTCACTGTTTATTATTTTGGGTAATACCGTTTTAGTGGTTGCACTAATACGTAAGACGCAAGTTTCAAATCAACGTTTAAAAGTGAAATAGATCTATAATTGGTTAATAACAATGGATCCCCTTTTTTAAATATCAATGAAAGTACACTTGTTCTTTGAGAATTATTCATGCATGTATTATTATAACATTCATTCAATACCCTCACTAAAATTCCCTTTAATTTTGGCCAGAAAGTTCTATAGAATTTAACAGACAATCCGTCCAAACCAGAAGATTTGTTAAGTTTAAGTTTGAAGATAGCATCTGTACATTCTTCAATCGTCATTTCACCGTTTAAATTTTTATTATCCGAATCATTTTAATGTCTCTTGGACGTATTGTCTTACATTAGAATCATCTTGTTTTTTACTAGTGTATAAATGTTTGTAAAAAGCCCTAATCACTATTACTGAATTTGTTTGATCATCAATTTATTGATTTTTTTCATTTTTTAATTGATTTATTGAGTTTTTAATTTGTCTTTGCTTTTCGAGACCTAGAAAATACGAATTGTTTTTCCCCTAATTCCACCCATTTCTCTCTTGATCTGATCTGCGCCCCACGGGTTTTTTCCGAATACAAGTTTTCAAGTTTTGTTTCAATTTGGATAATATCAGATTTATTTGTACATTTTCATAATTTAACTGATCTCTTATTTTTGTTTTTATTTCTAATTCATTTTCTAAACTTTTAAGTTGATCCCTCGATTTCTTGCTTTATGTTTGCAAAATGAAATAGTTAATTCTTTTATATCAAATTTTATTCAATTTTTAAAGTATCCCAAAGCAATCTTATGTCATGTGTGTTTTCTTCAATTTTTTTACATACAGATTTATTAGAAAATTAACTTTATTTTGATATTCGTCATTGTTTAATTTTCCAAAATCCCGGCCATCTTTCTGTTGTTCCGGCTTGAATTTCTAGAAAAACTGCTATATGGTCCGTCGAATTAATAAGAGCTGCAATAATTTTACATGATTGTACCTGATTTATTATATCTTTTTGCAAGAGAAAATAATTTATCCTGCTGCGTTGTGTACGATCTTTTCTTTCCCAAGTAAACTGTTGCTTGGTTTTGTTTAAAATGGAATCCAAAATAAAAAGGGAAAATCTACAGTGTCCTTTTTATAGGTTTTAAATTATAAACAGACCATAATGACTCAATTTATGTATGTTAATTGACGTTAAAGCAAGAGTTACAACATAAAGTTAAGATTATGGGGTAATATTACCCCAAGATTTTGTTATATTTTGACTGATATATTGAACACAGGAAGGGATGTTTTCCCAAAATTTTGATTTGCATGGCATGGGGTAATATTACCCCAAGATATTGACTGACATGACTGATATGATGTTGAATAAAGGATGGGATATGATACTATCCCATGATCTCGATTGACTTAACATGGAAAATTGGATAGGGTAATATTACCCCAAGATTTTGAATTGTATAACACGGAACATGGCATGGGGTAATATTACCCCAAGATTTTGATTCATATAGAACCAAGTTAAGCTTTTTTAAAAAGCTTCCCGGTTTATAGCCATCAATACATTTATTGGGCATATATATATGTAACAAAGAATTAAGTAACTGGAATGATTGTTCAATATGTGATAAAATGTACTACATCCTGCTAAGCTCATATTGTCTACATTTATTGACAAATATATACACGCAATTAGTTTTACAATTATACTGGCATCCCTAGGAGCAACGAATCCATACCCGTGTGTATGGATACATTTATAAACCGTAAAAAATGCTTTATATCAAAAATATTAAATTTCAACCTGTTAAACGAAATTTTATGAAATATTCACATAATCTTTGGTTTAAAGCTGCGACAAAACAGTTTCAATAGTGTTCGGGCAGTAGATATAAAATTATGCACATTTCCCATATCGGAAGCCCTTAGATAATAATACCAGAGAAAGTCTGCTGATCGGATCAGATTCCGACCTTTTTAAAATACAGATTGACGGATTCCTAAAATCACCATGGCAACCGGGAATAAGTAAACGATTGCCTTTTCCTTTGCCAGTTGACTCCAATATAGCTAGTTTCGGTATTTGTCGTCCCTTACTTGTCCACGGTTGTATTTCGCAAACTGATTACATTGAAGGCAATGAAAATGTAAACATATATGAGGCAATCAGTTTATAGTTAAATTCAAGTTTTTCCAATGTCTCCTCGAATGGTTTATATCGATGTGCAAATCAGCGGGATTACGGGGACGACGCACATCATTTAGCACCAGTATTACGCGGGAACTTCTGACCAATGAGCAAGCTTTGTTTTCGTTTCTGCAGACATGCTTGTAGCAAACCATTCTAGTACCCGATTTCCATGGAAACCGGGAATAAACATTGGATAAGGTAATATTACACCAAAATTGATATAACACCGAATATTGGTAATATTATCCCTAGAAACATTTAACAATTTATGGGGTAATATTTTCCAAAGATTAATAGGATCTTGCATAAGGTCATATTAAAGATCGGGATATCTTTCACAAGTGTAAGAAATTTCGTCTTT
>MJUU01049796.1:0-10710 GCA_002080025.1 Modiolus philippinarum
CTCACTTATACTGCCGATGTCTTCTGAAATACATGACGACTCTTTAACTAACCTTTCGGGAACTTCTGAGTTTGATTTTTCTTCCGTAGTGCGACAGTGTTTTACCAGCGGACTAGGGTCTTCTTTCTAAATAACGTTTCGTCACTTTCCTTTCTTTTCAAGTTAGTGGTCATAGAGTTAGTAGTCTACCTGTATTGGGTTTATTCGTATGGATAAAGGGGAGGTTTGGGTACCGATAAACCAGTTGAACCCTACTGCTAGCTTTTGCTTGTGCCGGTACCAAGTCCGGCTATCTGGTTATTTATGTTTGTCTGTAGTCTATTTTGTGTTTTTGTTTTGCAGTTCTCTTGTGGGTTGTGGCTTGTGATTGTAATTTTCGGTCATTGTAAGTGTTTACCGTTATCTTGTCTTTATAATTTCATAATATAATGTTAGAATCTGTAGGTAAGGACAAATACTGAGGTGTTACAAAAGTTCTAATTGGGACAATCATATCACCAATATGAAAATATCACTATTTTATAATGCCAAGTTTTCTTGCAATTGGCTCGATGCGTGCACTGTAGTTGTAAATATGCTGTGATTGTCCTCTATGAGTATTTTGTCGGGACACAGGTGACAGCAGTTGTAAGAACACTTTGCCGTCTATTTTATGATTGTTGGCGGTCAGCATTGCTCGAAATCTAGCAATAAATTCCACTCAAAACGGTGCCAAGGGGCCGTCTTGAACTTACTATGAGGTATGAGCAAGGTACGTGGTGACTTCAAGATGAAGGACAATAATTAAAGCGTTGTTCCATTGCTTAGTTTTAATGTTTTATGTATTTGAAGAGACTTTTTCTCATCTGCATTTACTCCACATGCTTTCATTGTTAATATCAACAATTTTTAAAAGAAGAAAGATTTTGGTCAAAAACTTGAAGTAACACAAAGAAGAAAAGCATCAGACTTACCTTCAAAATAGTGTTAATGCCATGCTAAAACATCTTAAAATGGCCTACATTACAACAAAGAAGAGACAGATAATCTGTAGTAATGATTTATAAAGTTCCTCACTTGATGGGAATATCTTCATATTTTGTATCTTTTATAAAAACTGCATTGTAAAACTTTCTTTCAGTTTCCACTTTTTGCATTATGCAGGAATTTCAGTAACTTCCTGAGAAAATGCATATCTAAAATTATATCATAAACAATTTCCAGATATCAATTAACAATTTTATATGTGAATATCAATACAATATTGTGCAGCTCCAAATCGACATTATTAATTAAACTTCAACATTACACCAAACAAACTTTTAAGACTGTTTTCTGCATATGCAGAAAATAAATTAACAGTAACTTCGGTATCTTGTTATTCTGTACATGCTGCAATAACTGTTTTGCTCATAAATAAATGATCAACATCATGGCATTATTCTTGGACTGTTTTCTGTACATGCTGTAATTACTGTTTCGCTTAAACATAAATGATCAACATCATGGCATTATTCTTGTTTTCTTTGGTTAATGTTGGAAATCCAATTATCCTAGAAGTTCTGGAAGGGTTTTCAAATAGTGCCCAAATCACAAATTACAACGGATTATTACCCATGTAGGAGAAAAAACGTAAAAATGCCTTACTTTTATAAATAACAAGTATGCATTACAACAAGACCATTACGGAATAAACAGGGTCATTTTGAGATTTGCAGGGCCATTACAGGATGCAAGATGGCTCCTGTGTAGTTCACATCGTGTCTTCAAAGTGCAAAATCATGATCATAGTACTTTATATTGACAGCAATGTGCACATTATTTTTCTCCATTCTTTGTATTGAACAAGTACTAGAAAAATGAGAATACATTATTTATTGTATTTGTAGTTTTTTTAGTGGTGTGACATACTTCGACTGAATTAAGAGCTGTATCATGTATGGCGATCTTTGTTTGTGACAATTTATTTTACTCATCTCATCACAGGGAATCAGAAAATATACACCTTGTCTTGAGTTTATTTTTTTTTTGTACAGCAGAGGTAAACCCTAATACAGCTGTATGGAGAAAAACCTTTTTTGTTTAATTTATTTGACCCTTCTTGTGACTACTCGTTTCACCCATCTTATCACAAGGGATCACAAAATAAACATTTTTCAAGATTTCTTCCAAAATTTCAAAAAATTGTTTTTTGTCCCTTGAGGTAAATCCTTATACAGCTGTATGGTTTAAGATATTTGACCCTACTATAGGGTCTGTAAGTCTCGTCATGTGATACCGAGAAATCACGGTAAAATTGCAATTTCAAAATGTTTCCCGCCAAAACATGACGTTGCAGGATTATGACGTTCAAATTTTTTGCTTGAAACGTCATGTGTTTTTGTTAAAAATGCAACTTCCGGGTACAAATTATATACCCGGAAGTACCAAAATTGTATGAGACTTACAGACCCTATTGTGACCACATATTTTACTCATCTCATCACAAGGGATAAGAAAATGTATATCATTCCTCGATCTTTTAAAACAAACTTTTTTCATTTAGCGGTGTAAGATCTTATATTGCTAAGTTAAGATCTATGAAGGATATTTTTTTTTTTTTTTCAGATATTTGATCCCACAAATGACATTTCATTTCAAAAATGGATTTTCAGAAAAAAAAATTGTTTTACAAATCTTTCATCTTTACAAATCTAGTTAATAGACATGTATTAATGACCTTTGGATTCTATTTGGAACCTTACAATATCTAAATTTTTGTAAATTTTGTTGAAAACTAAGCTGATTTTGGCTTTACATTTAGATCATTTTGGTTATTTGTTCTCTATCAGTTTTTAAACATCTTTGAGTTTATGGTCTTCCAAACCTTTAGATTTTATCTGCACTGAAGAGACATAAGTTGTCGAAATGCGCATATGCAGCATTTAAATTAACAGTAACTTCGGTATTTAGTTATTGGATGCTGTAATAGCCATAGGCGTTGCCTCGTGCCATTACAGCTATCCCCAGGCCATTATTACAGTACTCGGTCACATAACAGGACCATTATGAAAATACCCATTTATCTATACTATATTATTGTACCAATCTTCAGCAAAAAAAATTCACTAAAACTGTATAACATGGTAAAAAGTTTTTTTTTTAATTTACAGATTAAATATCAAGAAGTGTTTGCTGTCATGTATGTTATTTTATATGATTTGATTGTTGATTATCTAGAATTATTTCAGCCGTGGCAATTAGAAATATAATTCATCAGTCACAAAAACGGGAATTTCCTATACATTTTACTTACATTTGCATAGTACATTTACAAAATTAAAAAACACTCATCTGAGATAATAGCATAACTGAAACAAACCTTGAAACGCATTAAAAATATAATAGTAATTATTGTAAAAATAGTGAAAGAAACAAATAGACACAGATATAATAGATATTACATTTCTCCTTCAGGTAGGAGTAGGTTAAAATATTTGTTCCCTCGAGACAGTAAAATTTAGATTTTCAACATACGAACTTTAAGAAGAAATATTTTTTATTCACGGCCCAGCTGAATGGTTTTTCTCCCATGAAATTTATGTAAAACACTAAAAATATAAAATTGCTGGAAATCTCTCGCTGAAATTAAAAAATTTAATCAACGCCCGTTCGTTAAAGAGTCGCTTGCACATTTAACTAACTGCTGCGAATGGGAGAACAATATTTCATAACTTAATCAGAAGTACAAAATACAAAAACAGATCTATGTCACACTCGTTTGGAAATACATGTAGATCAATCCAGTACATTTTTGTTTATATCCAAAAGATGTTCAAAAATATTACAAAAGCTACACACCTCTAAAATACAAACAAACATATTGCATAAAAATACATACAACAATTAAGCACAAAATTAAGATGCCGTACAAATTAAATAATACTGGTAGTGAAAATAGCAAAGTTCCAAAAATTGAAAGCTTAAGTTTCCTAAGAGATAAACATAATTTAGTATCTGAGATTTAATTTTTGCAAGCAAGAGTTTTCCTGTTCATCTTTGCATGTCAGTCACAAAACACCCCTCACAGAAGTTTTTCGCAAGTTTGTATAATATGAATTTATTTCCCCATTCTAAAACCTATTCAAAGTTGTTTGGCATACAAAAGTTATGTATCAGGTAAATTTTATTCTGAAAACAGGAAAATTTATTTCAATAAAAGTTGAAGACAAAGTAAAAAATAAAATAAATATTTTTTTGCAAATTCCATTTTCTGCCCCTTAAAATACAAAACGCTGAATCAAACTGTCAATAAAAAATTTCTGATTTTGACTAATTTTAGCAACATGTAATCACATGTGGAATATATATTAATTAATTTTTGACGGTTTATCTTGGATATACCCACTCCTGAAAATTCTGACGTCATTCAATCAGATTTAGCGTTACAAACATAAATGCAGTAAAATTAAAGTTGTACAGTTGACATTACCATCAACCGAAAGGAGTAAAAGTTGACACCAAATAGCAGTTAAATTAATGTTTTAAATGAGAATAATTATTGTATGCAGAAGTGATTGAATACTGTGCTGAACTATAACTGACAAAAGGCACCTACTAAGTAAATATTAAAAACAAATTAGCACTAGAAAACTTGGGTAATGTCAACTCCAGAATTGGATACAAAATAGATATGCCACATAGTATACATACATGTTAACTACCTACGGAAGCCCGTTAGTGCAAGATGGCGATTACTTTTAAGTCGCTATAACAATATAGCGACTTAGATTTCTCGTTATAACGACATAGTATCGCCTTATAACAACTTAGTTGTCTCGTTATAACGATATCGTATCGTTACAACGAGATGACTAATTTGTTATATAGAAATACTATGTTGTTATAACGAGATACTTTCTCGTAATAGCCACTTAAAAATATATCACCACCTGTCACTTACGGGCTCGCGTAACCACCTTACAAATCTATATTAATGTTTGAGTCATTGCTGACGTTTCGTTCGTTACAGTTATAGAGTTTGATAACTAGAACTCAAGTCAGAGGATTTTATATTTTCCAAACATGAGTACAATTCCTTTTCTAGTGCTTTGAATTTAGGATCATTACCAAATCCAAATACAGATAAATCATTAGTTAAGTAGGCCACAGCGACATTATTTATCGGATCAGCATATGCCATTTGTCCTCCGTATCCTGGATGTCCATAAACTAGTTCATTCTGAAAGTATAAACAAAAAACGTGTTCAAATTGGTTATGTAAACTTCGGTCTTAGTCAGAAAAACAAATGATAGTTCATGCTAATACAACAAAAACGGAAATTTTCTTTAAAACTGTATGTAACTGGCAATATAAAAAGTGTAACTCCCTATTTTTATTCTGTATTTTAGAAACTTTTGTATTACATTGCAAGATGTTTGATTAAATGATATTTTATGTTCGTTTTTGTACACTTGAGTAATAACTTTTGATCGCATTGTAGAAAAAAATTATAGTATGCGACTCTCCATTCATTGATAAAAGAAAACGGTCAGGGAAATTTTATAGAAAAATATTACAGTAAAGAATTTCCTCGACATTTTTTACACACGATGGGGAAAATACTGGAAAGGACTTACTTGTTTGCAGAAAAAAGTATTTAACTTTATTTCGATATGAATGATCTATTGCAGAAATAATAATGAATGAATTTTTAATTAAATTTCTACTTTGCAGAAAGTTGAGTGAAAATAAGGAACGATTGTTTTTTCCGACAGATTCTGCTGCAAAGAAACTTGCATTTAGTGTGATTAAAAGTCATTTTATACTTGATATTAGATAAAAGAATAAAATGCTATTTATATATATCTCAGTGCTGATTATATTATTACCTTAGGGTTCAGATTGTAAAACACTCCTCGCCCCATTATAATTTCATGACCAAAGTCTGCACCATACCCTAAATTTTTTGGCTTTGTAAATGCTTCCAATGTCTTCTTTGATATGAAGTCTTTGCCATTGATTTTGCCACCATTTGCTAATATTCCATATATTTTTGCCATAGCCCGTGCTGTGCCATGTCCATTTGATGATGAAATTGCAATTTCCCTAAGGTATGGATCATTTGTAATCTGTTTTCAAAAGAGGTAATATTCAATTTTAGTTATCAAAAAGTCTTACTTTTTTAAATAAAATATACAATTCATATTTTACAATCCCAGAATCTCATGCCCAAGTTGGAATCATAGCAGGGGTATCTATGAGAGATTGTGATTGACCCACAGTCATGCTGCAGTTCGGTAGCTTTTGCTGTGTTTTGAAAAAAACGTAAATTATTTGACACAACGAACAAGGATTCTAGTATAAACGTGTATTGATAAAATACCCGATGGAAATTAACAAACTGCATATAAAATTTTGCAAGTTTATTTTAGGAGTACATAAAAAAACATCAAATTTTAGTGTTTTGTCTGAACTTGGAAGATTTCCTCTTCATTTTGATATTATAAAAGCTATGGCAAAATATTGGCACCGTCTAGAAAATTTGGACTCCTCATGTCCTCTATTACAGCATGCTTATATTAATTCTTAAACTCTATTTGAAAAGAAAATCCCCTCATGGTATGGTTCTATCCAATTTCTGCTTAAATCCATAAATAAGGTTAATGATCTAAAATCAACAAGTAGTAATAAGTTTAAAACTACTAGTAATAGATATATACGAGAGCACTTCATAACCTTATGGAATACACAAAAGGTCCTTAGCTCTAAAGGAAAATTAGATACTTACTGTTCTTTGAAATCAAATTTTGGGCTTGAAAAATATTTAATTAATATGACTAATTTTGAGTCAAGGAGAAATATTACTAGAATCAGAATATCTGCACATAGATTAAGTATAGAGCGGGGAAGATACCAGCGGGTTTCACGTGACGATCGAAGATGTACTAGATGTGACTCTGATACAGTTGATGATGAAAAACACTTTTATTCTCTCTTGTAGTCAGGTACATGACTTACGTTTGTCAATGTTAGAAATTGCAAAGTCGCTTAGTATAAATTTTACGTCACTCAATAATGACAATAAACTATTTTGGCTTCTGAATAATGAAGACATTACTTTACTTACAAGTATAAGTAATATGATGAAATTCGCTGGTGTTTAACATTGTGACTGGTTCACCTGGTTAAGACACGAGGAGGACACTTAATATTATATAAACAGTTTTATTATTTACAATTTGCTATTTATTTAGAAACGAATAAATATTATAAAACGTTAAAAAGTGTTTTTTAAGCATCGTCCCTTGGTGTCTTTCCCATCTGAATTACTTGCAAAATCTAACCTGTTCATTCATGTTCTTATTGATTGTATTAAAAAAAAAAAAAAAAAAAAAAAAAAAAAAAAAAAAAAAAGGTAATATTTAGTAAATAGCATATAAAAGCTGGCTCATCTGGATAAGGCACGAGGAGGAAGTTCTGCTATAAATTATAATTTTGCACAGATTTATCCTGAAGCATCGTCCCTTGGTGCCTTCTCTACCTGAGTCATCTTGTCTAATCCATAGCAAAATTTGTACTCTATATTTCAAATGTCCACCGTGCTGGTGCCCTCTGATCACTTTATTTTATTAATATTATGAATACACTTTATTTTGATAGTGTAAAATATATATATTTATATATGTGTATTAGTCTCTGTAATAATTATTTTTGTTATGTTTTGTCATCATGTCCTCAATGGACCCTTGATTGGTTAATAAAGCATATTCTATTCTATTCTATTCTATTCTATTCTATTCATATGCCCTAACACAGTGTCCTTTGGGATTTTTAACGTTCGATTTATGACAAAGTTAAAAAATGAAGATTCAAATAAGGAGGCTTGCGTAGGGTTTATTGGGATACGGGATATTTGCCATTTTTGTTAATGGGATATGGGATATTTTAGGCAAAAAGTACTGGGAAATGGGATATTTTGACTCTGGAAAACGGGATATTTCAATAATTAATGGGATATCTTTAATTTTCAAAGGGATATTTTAGTCCAGACTTACTGGGATATGGGATATTGGGACCCCCTAAACAAGCCTCAATAAGACTTGATAAGAATGGAACCTAGATCTGAAATAAATCTGACTTTTTTTGCCCAGTGTAAACGAAACTTTTAATCAAAGTACCTAACCAATGATATCTAACCAAAATAAGCAATTGTTTTGACCATTCAGTGCATTATTCAAGTACAGCTTCTTTCAAAGTTTCGGAGCAGATAATGATAATAATTTTTTCAGAGGTATAATGTTTAAGTTCCGCGCATCTAGCCATGTATTTATCGGTTCGTAACAAAATTATCACGTTATTGAGAGAATCTTCCTTACATCTGCAAAAATGGATGCATAGGATTTGCTAATTTTAGCTCTAATGTTAAACTATGTCTTCGCTTGCAGAAATGTTTTATTGTCTAATCTGATCGAAATGAGCAAAGATCCTTGCAGACACAGTTTGGTTAAATGTGCTTTGATTGATTCAGAGGAAAGAATAAATAAATGATTTTCCCACGGAGTCCAATGCTGAAGTGGTGATCCTGTTTTTGTTTTTTTTTTTTTCGTTGCATCGGTTGAGTTTAGTTTAATTTGCTTCAATAGTTTCAGAGCATATGGATGAAATAAATGTTTTTTTTTTCATAGAGTCCAATGTCAAACTCTGATTCGAAAAGGCGGTCCTCTTTTTATCGGATTCAAACGAAATAGGCATTGTTTGTGAGGAACCTTCTACTCATCATTCATATAAAATTTAGTTTAATTTGCTTCAATACTTTCAAAGCAGAGGATAAAATGTTTTACTCGTAGGGACAAATGATTAAAGTATATGCTGCAATGTCGGGAACGAAATACATGTGTGTGATTTATGTAAAGTATCTTCAGAACATCATCCTGTAAAATATGATTTATTTCGATTATTTGGTTAAAGGATTTTCCTATTTAATCGAAAGTTAAATTATGTTCTGCGCTAGCGGCCATGTTTTGTATAATTCAAACAAATTAGCAATTACAGTAAAAGTCTTTCAGATGTCATTCCATTGCAGTTTAATTAAGTTTTCATTAATAGCTTCAGATCAGATAATGAAAAAGATGTTTTTGTCCCTTATGACCATATGTTTTACAATGTTCCACTTTTGAGGCTATGCCTTTTTCGCATTAGAGTGTTATGGAAAATTCCTGCACATGACTTTCAAAAATAATTTCCAACTTTGGCTGGATTCGCTTCAATGGTTTCAAAGGAGACTGCGAAAATATCATAATCTAAAGCTAATGTACACACGGACGGATGAGGATACAATATTTTAAAGAAACAACTTCAAAGGATTTTTTATACAAAAATGTCGAACTCACTCCGTATCCGAGTATTCACTGTTCAAACGCCATTTGTCAACTGAAAAAATGTATATGGCAAACTTTTAATTTTCCTAAGCCAGGACTGAATTAGTCTGTTTGTGTGAAAAAGTTATTTGCTGCGATATATTTCGAACTTGTTGAATCTATATTTTTTAATTTAATAAATAGATTTAACCACCCCTGATATATTTTATTTCTAATTTGTAACATAGATATTATGGGCAAGTCACTTAAAAACATTGAAACAAAATTTAAATATACAGTAAAATTATATTCAGTAAATGCACACGAGACACGGTGAAGCCATGCATTATAACAACATTTTTTTTATAGTTCTTCATATTGAAGTCACCGGCCATGAGGCTTTCATTCATAGCTCAGAGTAAGTTCAAGACGGCGCTAGCACGTGTTTAACAGTAGTTAATGGCTAAAGGATGTATTCTTCTGAGGGATCAAAATTTTCCTTCATCAAGTTTCTTCGGAAACCTACATTTTGTATAGTTTTGAAATGGTAAACACTGAGAAAAAATGTTTTGAAAGAGGAAATCATATGTCCGTGTGCATTTTATTGTACAACCATCATTTGAAAACCCCAATTTTTATTTATGATTTTTTGTGCAAATTTCAACAACTGTGGCCTATGTAGGGCCATTTGGGCAGAAATATCGACGTCTATCCTAAATTTTTCTGTAATAGTTTCCAGATTGTCAGATTTCTTGAATCCGAAGAATATAAATAAAAAAAAAGCATTGGTCCATGATAATATAAGAAAGTTATTGGACACGAATCGAGTTAATTGCAAGAAAACTTGACATAATTAAATAGTGAGGTCTGGGCACTACAAATATATTCTGGACCGTATATTGCACCTTTGTAGTAGGAACGAGAACATAACACAAAGCTTTTTGACATCTGTTGCAAGCAGTGCCATGAACATCTAATCTGCTAAATTTACCGTGCAATTCTGTCTTATTGCATTCAGCTTGCACCATGTAGGCCCTTTGTGCTAAAGTTATGCACATGAAAAAAATAATGGGATATAGAGTAAATGTACATGGGACAAAATCCTTATAAATACATGGTAAGATTAAGCTAATGGAACAACGCTTTCATGTTTTAATTTCGACAACTCATGTCTCTTCAGTGCAGATGAAAATTAAATATAATTGATGATGTTGTTATACCAAATCTATTTAGAAGTATTTCAATTGAAATTTCATATGTAAGAAGGCTAGATATCATAGTCAACGGAAATTATGTCCTAAGCTAGCTGTCAGTAACTGCGAGCATTAGTCCGGACAGTACCTGTGTGTATTGTCTTCATGTTTTATGTACTTCATTGTAAGGGTAGTTGGA
>MJUU01049797.1:1811-22933 GCA_002080025.1 Modiolus philippinarum
AGACCCTCACTAAACTCTGTTATTATTTTTTTTCAGGTCTTCCTCCACTGATTGAAATGATTTAATTTTTTATCTCTCATGAATGTGTAATTTGGAAAAAACGCCTTGTAAGGAATATAAATGAATAAAAAGATAGATTTGGTATTTAAAGGCTAAATGTTCAAAGAACGTAATTGTATTTTATCTAAAATGTCAAAATATCAAACAATTGATCATCTGCCGGTTGGAAACTTTTTTCCTCGCTTTATAATGTTTTTAACAAGAATCAGGTATACATGAGTATAGTTTTATTTATCAATTTAAGCTTCTTCAGGTATGGTTCTCTGTGACATTAGATTTCCAATAAATTTAATATTTTTTCTCTTTTTAGTAGTTAGATAGGTTTTAAGATAAAGGAAAAGCAAAAAATTGATTTCTTGTTTTTGCATTTTATTGCATAACTGGATAAGATCTGGTAAAAATAAAACAACATTTCAGTTGTTAATTTCTACAAGCAGAGATATATCAATTTCACAGCTGAGTTGTAACTTTGATCGGTTCTATTGACACAATATTTAGTACAATAAAACCGAATTCATATGTTTGCAGTGCATCATGGATAATTTTGTGATAGAATTCTTAATCTAATACTACTATTACTCTATGGCGATTTGTTTGTCCTCCTCGTTCATTGACTATTGTGTTTAATTGAAAAAACAAACATATCGGGAAAGTTTGACGCATCAGTTTTCTAGGTTTCATCTGTTAAATGGATGCGATATCTGGAATCTGTATATGTCATTGTGTCTGCGGGAGATGGCTCCTCAAGTCCGTTGCTAATTTATCGATATTTTATTTAACAATTATTAACAATATAATTGCGACAGATTGACTGTATAGATTGATAATAATGTGTTTTATACCTGAATATTAAAAAATTATATTATCTGTTGTCGATAATTACAACTGGGATGGATGTTAATTAGGCTTTGTTTTAAAACAAAATATTGAACTTGAAGTACTGGTGCAAATTTGAATGACTTTATCAATTATCACAATTTCAGTTACAGACTTGCTAGACATACACGGACCCAATCATAACAAAGTGTTTACCCTACCAGAGGAATTCAATATTTCTTCAATACTTGGTACTTAGCTATTAAAAATGGCCATACTCTGTACTTTTATTAACTATGCAAACAATAAGTTAAAAGTCATACTTGGTACTGGCACATGACTCTTGCTAATGATAAGTAAAAATAGCCATAATTAGTACTGGCACTAACTGATAACCAATGATAAGTTTTAAAATTCTCTATGCTAACTGTAAGAATAACCATAATTCTTTGGTACTAGCTTTTGCCAATGAATAGTAAAAATAGTTTCATTTTGTACTGGCACTAACTATTGCCAAATATAGGAAAAATTACAATGCTCGATACTTAAGTGCTATCCATTGCCAATAATTAGGTGGAGTAGATTTACCCATCAGGCATGTTAGGTGGAGTATATGCTTTCCTTGTATTTTTATGCCCCTGCGGTTAAGTGATTTGGCCATTAAGTTTTTAATTTAACCTTGTCCGCAAGTCTGTACGTCCGTACGTACATTCGAAATTTTCATCACTGATTTTTCAGCTTGTGTATGCAGCAATGATTTGATATTTGGTCTGAAGCTTTGGTATGTTGAGTTGTACCATGTCTCCCCTTTTCAAGTCTGTCACTCATCTACTTCCTGTTTGCCGAGGTATCTGTATGATGGGGGCATCCGTGTCCCATGGACACATTTCCTGTATTTTTATGCCCCGCCCATGAATGTGGAAGGGGCATAGTGTTACCCTTGTCCGTCCTTCCGTACGTCAGTAAGTTTTGCGTTTAAGTCCATTTCTCAGAAACTTTGAGGTGTAGAACAATGATAGTAGACCAGTAGGTAGATCTTGGATAGTACTACATAGTTCACTAGGCAGTTTGATACTTTGACCTATATTTCATGGTTGAGTGACTATGGTTAAGTTTTGTGATTAAGTCCAATTCTCAACAACTACATGTTATAGGACAATGATGTTTCATCCAATTAATTGCCTTGATGAGTACTACCAAAATCATTGACAATTAGATGGCTTTGACCTACATTTTATGCTTCAGTGACTATGGTTAAGTTTTGCGTGAAAGTCCATTTCTCAAAAACTACACATTATAGGACAAAGATATTTCATCAAATTAATTGCCTTGATGAGTACTACCCAAATCATTGACAAATAGGTGGCTTTGACCTACATTTTATGCTTCAGTAACTTTGGTTAAGTTTTGTTTTAACGTCCATTTCTCAACAACTACGCATTATAGGACAATGATGTTTTATCAAATTAATTGTCTTGATGAGTACTACCCAAATCATTGACAATTACCGGTAGGTGGCTTTGACCTACATTTTACACTTCAGTGACTTAGGTTAAGTTTTGTGTTTAAGTCCATTTCTCAACTACTATGTATTGTAGCATCATAATATTTCATTTTAACATTCAGCTAAAAGAGATCTTCCCATTTCACCAACAATTAGGTGACCATGACCTACATTTTATGGTTGAATGACTTTGGTTAAATTTTTGATTTCATCACAATTCAGTGACAGGGAACTAATTTTATGAATGATTGACTTGAAGTAATCTGTTGTGATAAATTTATTGGCGGGACATCCCTGTCTTAAAGACACATTCTCTAGTTTCAATTTTTATACCCCCGCAAACAAAGTTTGGGGGGTATATAGGAATCACCATGTCTGTCCGTCTGTCTGTCCGTCCGTCCCCTTTTGTGTCCGGAGCAGAACTTTTGTACTATAGCAGCTAGGATTATCAAACTTGGTGTGTGGATGCATCATGGAAAGACGATGTGTCGCGTACCAAATTTAGGTCACCGTAACCTTGACTTTGACCTTTGACCTTTATGATAGAAGTACCATGTGTATTTCGTGTCCGGAGCAGAACTTTGTACCGTAGCACCTAGGATTATCAAACTTGGTGTGTGGATGCATCATGTGTGGCGTACCAAATTTAGGTCACCGTGACCTTGACTTTGACATTTGACCTTTATGATAGTAAAACCATGTGCATTTCATGTCCAGAGCAGAACTTTTGTACTGTAGCACCTAGGATTATCAAACTTTGTGTGTGGATGCATCATGGGAAGACGATGTGTCGCGTACCAAATTTAGGTCACCGTGACCTTGACTTTGACCTTTGACCTTTATGATAGAAGTACCATGTGCATTTCGTGTCCGGAGCAGAACTTTTGTACCGTAGCACCTAGGATTATCAAACTTGGTTTGTGGATGCATCATGGGAAGATGATGTGTGGCGTATCAAATTTAGGTCACTGTGACCTTGACCTTGACCTTTGACCTTTATGATAGTAAAACCATGTGCATTTTGTGTCCGGAGCAGAACTTTTGTACCGTACCACCTAGGATTATCAAACTTTGTGTGTGGATGCATCATGGGAAGACAAAATCACTGTTACCTTGACTTTGACTTTTGACCTTTATGATAGTAAAACCATGTGCATTTCGTGTCCGGAGCAGAACTTTTGTACAGTAGCACCTAGGATTATCAAACTTGGTTTGTGGATGCATCATTGGAAGACGATGTGTTGCGTACCAAATTTAGGTCACTGTGACCTTGACTTTGACCTTTATTATAGTAAAACCATATGCATTTCGTGTCCGGAGCAGAACTTTTGTACCGTAGCACCTAGGATTATCGAACTTTGTGTGTGGATGCATCATGGGAAGACGATATGTCGCATACCAAATTTAGGTCACAGTGACCTTGACTTTGACCTTTGACCTTTATGATAGAAGTACCATGTGTATTTCGTGTCCGGAGCAGAACTTTGTACCATAGCACTTAAGGATTATCAAACTTGGTGTGTGGATGCATCATGTGTGGCGTACCAAATTTAGGTCACCGTGACCTTGACTTTGACATTTGACCTTTATGATAGTAAAACCATGTGCATTTCATGTCCAGAGCAGAACTTTTGTACTGTAGCACCTAGGATTATCAAACTTTGTGTGTGGATGCATCATGGGTATACGATATGTTGCACACCAAATTTAGGTCACTGTGACCTTGACTTTGACCTTTGACCTTTATGATAGTAAAACCTTCGCATTTCATGTCCGGAGCAGAACTTTTGTACCGTAGCACCTAGGATTATCAAACTTGGTGTGTGGATGCATCATGGGAAGATGATGTGTGGCGTACCAAATTTAGGTCACAGTGACCTTGACTTTGACCTTTGACCTTTAATAAAACCTGTAATTTCAGTCCTGACAGGCTTTATTTCTGTTGGATTTACTTTCCAATTACCATGTGGCTGAAGGTCAAATTTCAAAATGACATGCCTTGGTACTCAAATGCAGTTGCGGGGGGTATTAGTCTGGCTTTGCCGACAGCTCTAGTTTTTTTTTAAGTAACTTGTATTTTAGCCAAACTTTAAAGTTTCAGGTTTACTGTAGTGATCATTGCAGTAGTTGCAATATTGTATATTGGCTCCGGATTATAGTGGTGATCATTGCAGTATACCGGTAGTTGCAATATTGTATATTGGCTTCTGTCGTGCTGAATAACATTACAATATGAAATCCCGCTGAAAGGTTGAAAATATGCTAATAATTATTCTTGTATAATGTTTGAGTGAACCTGAATTGTTAATTAATAGTAATAAATATTGTGTTTTGACATACTATCCTAATGTGTATATCAATCATAGAGTTATATAACGATTGGATTTCTCTCTCATTACCATACGACTGCAAGTAATTACAACTAATTACTCTATAATCTGAGGAGTAATGATGTCATAAATTATAAACGTTACTGTACGATCTTGGAAAATGTGTTTGTTTTTTCTTCAGTTTTATTTGCTTGCATAAGAAAGATAAAAGGATTTGTACAAAGTGAAGGATTTAATAACAACATTGTGTGACAAATCTATTCCTTTGGGAAAATATTTACATTTATATAATGTCTTTAATATATATTTTTGTAACAAATAAATCCTACATCTGTCAAATTAACAGAGATAAATGACAATTTTAGTTTTTATGTGATTTCTAACGATTTCAATTTTTACCGAAAAAAAATTAATCTCAGCCAAGACTTAAACCCTAAACTTGGCAGAGATTAACATTGGAATCTTACCCCTGGGTGTCTCATATTTTCAGTGGTATTACATTGTATATCTCATGCTCTCTTGAAGCTCAAATTTAATGCCAGTTCGTTCAGTTTAATGTTTGAGAAACATCGGTCAGTTATCTCCCTGTACCAAGTTAGTTATATATAGTTAGAAGGGGGATAATTTTAATTTAATGCTGCGTTCACACGTAATACGATTTGATTCGCATTCGATGCGTATTAAACTAATAAGTATTAGTTATTGCGTTACTCAAAACGTATTTGTAATGTTGCGTTCACACGTAATGCGTATCGAATGCGCATCGAAAACGTTTTCGATGCGTATTCGATGCGCATTATATGTACGTCTGAACGCAGCCTAAATATCAATATAAGGTATTGATATGCTAATTCAAATTATCTCCACTTTCAACAAAACAAAACTAACTAATGGTACTGGGAGATAACCGACCAGTGTTTCTCATTCTTGTGTTGTAAGGTTAGTAAGAGGTTAAGTTCAAGCTCACACGCATTTCCAGTAAAGGATCAGACAAGTAGGTAGTCTGTGGTTATCAATCTAACATGCAAATAAAACAGTGCATAGTTAGTAAATCTCTATGAATCTTGACTGAACAAGTACAGATATGCCAGGAATTTGACTGTATGGGTTAAAAAATTCAGATATCAATGTTTCAAACTTCATGATGATCTGATCATGATCTGCCTGAGTGTAAGTTCCCTGCAAATGCTGGCTTTTATAATCTTGAACTCTGACTGAGTCACTGTGTTAACTGAAATTTCACTTCACTCAGTCGGACAGACGTCAGCTTTACACAGGACTAGATGAGAAAAGAAAGGCCTATATGTATAGAAAACAGTTACCAGAAATTTTCAAGTTCAGGCCTAGCTTAAGGACAGTTATCTTCTTTTTTCGATTACTGTTTTTGGTTTGAGCTTGTTGCGGAAGTGGAAAATAAAAATTTTCTTTAAAAAAATATATAAATTAATTTTTAATTCAGGTTCCGTGATAATCTTGCTTCAGGTCCTGATCAATCAATCAGAAAAACAAACAAATTCTTACAAGTAATCAATTTCCCTATTATCACTATGTCCTGGGATAAAAATTCAGTTAAAGGGATTAATTAATTATATACCGCCCGTTTTATATTCTCAGGATAAAAGATTTCAATTAATGTCTTTTCTGTTCGGTTTTATAATAAATGCCGAACATTGTTTCCATTTATTGGAAAGAATCATGATGTCATTGACGGAGTGGTAAAATTAAAGCTTTTTATACATTGAATTAATTTTCTTGAAAGTGAAAAGTTGTACAGCAGAAACTCAGGTAAAAGCATACAACATGCTTTTTTCGTTTAAACAAATGAAGTAAAAGGGTGTTCAGTACAGAGCGGCACCTTGAATAAATGAGAGCGTGTTCTTGTAAAAATATTTCCAGTCGAATGCTTTCATTCCCTTTTATGAGAAGCCAGAAAATTCTAACAACATAAAATTGGTTTAAGCTTTATATTAAAAGCTGATAATGAAATGTGCTGTTTTAGGGTTTCTAGTAAAGTATTAATTAGCCGATCGTCAGGAACACGATTATTGAGTTATGGAGGAGTATATATGGATGACTAGCTCTCTATTATACTATCTTTACATTACTAATTTTTGTGAAGAATGCTCCCGTTAATGACATATTTATACAGCGCTGCGTTTAGAGATTATTTAGTCTCGTCCAATTTTAATTTTCATTGAATTTTTGTATGGTTTCTTTTTTAAATGACAAGTTTATTTTCTAGATTAGAATTTTATTCCCGAGGAAATCATCTGTCTGGCCTCTAGTTCAATATACACGACATGATATAGATTTCATTTATTTCATCAAGTATTTTTGAACGATTTTATAAAGTGCTTTCCTCTATATTCATATATAATGAAATTAATTTTAACATGTAGAAGTACAATTGCCTGTCTTGTATTGTCACATACAAAGCTATATCAGAAAAGAGCAAGGTAACCCAAAATTTTTGCTAAAGCAATAAAAAAGTTCAACAATTGTCAATGTTGAGAATGGCATGGGGAGAAATTTATTTATTATTTTGTTATCAAAAAATGTAAAAAAAATACCAAAAATGCCCCTTATTCATCAGAAATAAAATTATGAGCGACCAAACCTTGTTTCCTAAGTAATACTTATAAACTTAAGCTTTAATAAAGAACTTAATAACTATTAGACGTAAAAAAAGGTGAGTAGTAAACTATTTTCTAGAGTTATGCCCCTTTCTAATGTGGTAAGAACAAACTTAAGCTGAATTCTTATTTGGTCAAAGACTTTTGGCCTTATGACTGCAATTTTAAATTTTGATAAGACTGACGTTCCCGAATATAAAGTGCAGGCAACACACATGTTCCATGGTACACTTGTCTGCTTTTGAATCATTCAAAACAACTACAGTTCTTTATTTTTCACAGAAATTTCAAGTTGGATTTAAAAATTTAAAAAAGCTCCAGTTTTATTTGTGCAATATTGAAAATGGCAGCTTACTCTGTATCTGTATTTGTAAATTTTGATGCCATCTTTTTATTGAGGAGAGTTTAGCAGAGTGCCTAGAATAAATTGTCCTTTATTAGACTTGTCGATAAAAAACTTCAGATCATTTAAAACAATCAGATTTCTGATACAAATTTGTACCTTTAAATAGACACTGGAAATACAGATCAACAAATCATCCATATTATCTTTGCTGAAAATCATTTAAAAATTGATTTTTGTCTTTTCTACGTAAATTTGAATTTAAATTCATGAAGTAAATGAACACTTCACCAATGTTGATTGCTGTCCTGTAATAAATCAAATTTTATACAATTTGAAATAAAAAGTTGGTAAATTCTTAGCTGTGGACTTTTACTGATGTCATTAAAGAACTGTCATTTATGTGTCAAAAATTTTTAACTTNCATCTCAAGCATGTGCGGGGGGTATCAATAGTCCGTCAAGGACAGTTTATGTTTGGAAGTCTGAAAAGCAGTTAGTGCGGGGGGTATGTGTGGGCCGCTAGACCACAGTACCTCTAGTTTAACTTGTATTCATTAATTGGGAGATAGTTTTTAGAATTCTTAATACACAATTTAACACTAAAAAGAAAAAAAATCTATTTGTATAGGTTTATCTACTTTATATGCACTGTCGGTTGGGAGATGAACGTAAGTAAAGTTACGGGCAGTCCAATATGGCGAAATTTTGGGCCTCTTTGTCTGTTTGATAATTAGCTGTCTTATTGTTTCGTTTGTCTATTTTTATACCCAGAAAACTAATTTTTGGGTCTTATAGGAAACACCCTGTCAGTCTGTGTACACTTTCTATACGCTAAACTCCTTCTAAACTACTCAAAGGTTCTAGTGAATCTTTACATAAAGGAAGGACTTTATATGAAGATGTGCATGAAGGAATATAATTTTAGTTCAATACCATGTAGGGGAGATACTTTGACTGGATTTTTATTAATTCCTTCTAAAAGATAACTATGTGTGTGCAACTCCTCAAAACCACTGGAATGATTTTGGTAAATTTACACAAAAGAAGGACACAATATACAGATGTGCATGAAAGAATATAATTATAGTCCAATATCATCAATGGGAGATAATTTGAATTTTCATTTGATTTTAAGAACTAGGGGCTTTTCAACTGAGTGAATCACCTCTAATTCAAATTATAAAAGCAGGTATGAATTTGTGAATTTACACATTCCCCATATATTTCAACAGCCAAAAAAAGGCAAAATGTTTTCTTCTAGCCTTACGTATGATAGAAAAGATATAGGCATCTCATGATCTCCAAGTCATAAATGACGGTAAAAAAATACTTTCCTAAATTTGTACTGAAAGTTCTTCTTACGTAATCCTTGATATTAAACCAAGAATATCAATCTTGATCTAAAATATATGAGAAAAAAAAACAACAGAATTTCAATATGTTTTTGAATAATAGATCAGCTAGCACTCAATCTCGTGAGATTTTGAATTTGATAGTTTTAGAGTTACTCTTGTAGTAATTTATTAGAGTCAAGCAGAGATTTATAGAAATATTGTTTAGCTAATCAGTCACACAGGGTAATCAAATTATTGATTACTAATTCTGAAATTACTTTGTGAAAATTTGGAGTTTCTTGCAGACGTTTTCATGGTACTGAGAGATTGTGTAATAACTTCAAATTAATTCTCCATTTTTAGAAACTCACACAAAACATTATAAGAATTTTATTACATTTTTAGAATAATACCAAGACGAGGAAACTTAAAAATTGTTACAGCATATATAGGCTTTTCTTATGCACTTTTGTTTGTAACTAACTCTTATTTCTCAATTTTCAGGGGGTAAAATCTATGATTTACCGTTGGAACCAGTAGTAACGGTAACTGCGTAAACATATACCAAACTTCCGGTATTTTAAATACCATGAAAAATGTTTTTGTTTTGGATTTGCATAAGAATAGAGATAACCACACTGGTAATGTAGAATCTGTAGGGGTAAATCTTAGATTTTAACGTCGCAAAAATCTGTTTTTTCTCTCTGTTTATGGGTCGCTTGAAAAACTTGATCTGCAACTGTAAAATCTATGATTTAGCCCCTAATATCCTAGAATACAGCATGTGTTATCTGTTAATTTCATGTCTATTCATCTTTTCTAAGTACATTTTGAGCTTAGCCTTGGTTAAAGGTTGGGCTAAAGTTATGGGTTAGGGTAGGTATAGAACAGGATCAGTCATAATTATTCAAGTAGACAATAACGGTGGTAACTACTCAATTTCCAAAACAACTGGTATACTTTAGTAATCTGGCAAGTTCGACATTACTTTAACTTTACAAGTAATTTACTCCATTTGTAATTATCATTAAGTTTTGTATACAGGTTTTGATGGGTTACCCTTGTTATGTTTCTTCTGTTCTGTTGATGTTACTGCTCAATTAATTATACAGACAAACCTGTCTAAAGGTCATCTGAATAATCAATTTAAATACTAGTCAATGACCTACCCAGAGGTCAAATGAATAAGCAATTAAATGCTTAGAGGTCAACTGACTAAAAGCCATTGCGTAGCTAGAGGTCAACTGAATAAGTGATTTAAATACTAATCCCTGACCTACCTAGAGGTCAAATGATCAGTCCCTGACCTATCTATAGGTCAACAAATGCTTAGAGGTAAACTGACTATAAAAGCCATGACTTATTAATTAGCTAGAGGTCAAATGACATATGAATTAAGAGATTTAAATATCAGTCATTGGCATTGCTACAGGGAAACTTATATCGATACACATGGTAAAGTACCCGAGAAGTATCTGCAATTGACAGAGGAGTTTTTTCAATTGGGATTTACTTACCTAGAAGATTTTCAACAAACCTCAAAAATATTGGAAAGTAAAAATTTTCTTACCTTAAGATATTTCTTCACAGCTAATCATCGCCTTGAATACCTGTACATTAGTTTTGCTATATTTATTTTAACTGGAATAATCAAAGTATAAAAGTAATGTTAATCCATAACTTTTACAAAAATTGGGATAAAACAAAAATAATTATTATATATATTATAAAAATGATTGTGATATGAATTTTTCATAACTATTTTATCAAAATCAACATTTTAAAAAAATAATCAGCCTTTTCAAGGGTAAAATTTAAAAATCACACTTTTTTGAAAGGGAGATCACAAAGCAGAACATATTGCAACATTAATTAGCTCCCTTCCCAATGTGTTTTTATGATTTCTTTTTAATTATTATAATTGGTGAATAATTTTCACTTTATTGTGTAATTGTAAATCAAATAATGTATCGGATTCATGGATATGAAATATTTGTAATACATGTATTTTGTTTTATTTAATCAAATACATGCAATAGTGAACTATGAACTATACTTTTCTCATATTAATCATTCCAGTTATTTTAAATTCATAAGATCCCTATAATTGATTGAATTAATACAAATGGGAAGAATACTCCTAAGTAAGAAACTTTTTCTTTGGTTTTAATGAAGCTGATTTCTAGGTAAGTAAACTGCAAATTTCAGAAACTCTTCTGTCATTTGCAGTTGAACCTTGGGTAATCTAACTCGTGTATCGCTATAATATAAAGTGATTTAAATACTAATCTCTGACCTACCTAGAGCTAGGTCAACTTAATCAGCCCATGACCTACCTAGAGGTCAACTGAATAAGAGTTTTGAATACCAGTCCATGACCTACCCAGAGGTCAACTAAATAAGAGAAATCTCAGTTCATATTATACTTCCTTAAGATCTTGAGGCCAACTGAATAAGTGATTTAAATATTAAACTTGTCCATGACCTTAACCTAGAGGACAATTAACTGATTAAATGTTTAATGAAAATGATAGTCCATTCTCCAATTTTTTTACTCTTAGTGAAATGACCTGAATAAATGATTTAAATTATAGCCCAACCTCAGAATAAGCTATTTAGTTTATAGTCCGACCCATCTGGAGGTCTCATGAAAGCAATCTATATAGTTCAGCTTTGCTAGACATCACATAAAAACGTGATTTGACTTATTTAAGGGTCGTCTGAGTATAAACAATTTGATAAAATGGGTTGCCCCTGGACCCCTTAAGCTCCTAGAAACTTTGCTTTACAAGTTTTTCTATGTCAAAGCAACTTGGTTTAAGCATTGCTGTAGGTCTCTGTGGATTTACATTCTTGTAGACATAATTGTATATAAAGGTAATACACCTTTACTTTTTAGTTCCATGCACCAGCATCAACTGTTCATGGTTTTTTTGTATGTACAAATATATTATAAAAATTCAGCAAGACAAAAGATCTTTGCTTTTTATGCTTTCATGGTGTTCCTTTATTGAGTATTTTACGAAAGGATGTATAGATATTCAGCTAACATTGATTTTCGAAAGAAATAGCATTAGTGAGCCAGGCTGCTGGTGTGCCAAAGTAGAAATATGATATTACGCTTTTGTCTGTAGCGATGGGGGTCATGTTGTTTCAATGTTTTATGCAACGAAAACAGCAGCAGTTATGAAGCTTTATGATGTCAAGTCCGACCAGATCAACATCTATTTGTGGAGAAGTTTTAAAAAGAAGGGTTAAAACAGGGGGTCACCAGAAATGTTATTAAACCAAACGGAATTAATGAGCTATGATATATTGGCAATTCTTTATGGGGAAAAAAATTTATAGATGTTGAGTAAATTTTTCTCTGAGTCATGCTGACTTTTGTCTTGGATTTGTTTTAAAAAAAGATTATCAATATGATATTATTATATTAAAATAAAAAATCAATTGTAAATACTGTTGTGAGAATGTTTAAAGATGGACATGGTCTGTAATTTAAAAGGAGTCTTTTGAGAATCGTGATTGGTTCTCGTTACAAGTCATGTTTCTAAAATTGACACGTAACATAGCTATGATTGAAATCTTTCTGGAGTCAGAGTTGGAATCGTATATAAACGAACATTCACATACATGACAGAGTAAATGAATTAGTGTTTTAATTTGTAGCTTAATCAATATTTTCTTCTTTTGAAGTTTATCGCTACTTTTTAAGGAAAAAAAAATGAAAAGCTATAATTTTGCCTTGCCATTTTATTAACGTTCATTCGCTGATTGGTAAACCTGTCAGTTTTACAATAAAAGGAGTCAAAATAGCTCCAGAGACTACGTACACAGGCGGTAGAATTCTCATGGGGAACAGACACATTCAGAAAGAAATTTCTCGGAAATTGTAACAGAATATTATTTGACTGACGGCAAACTTATCTTTTATTGGATAAATTGTGTTGCAGTTTTTGTTTGAGAGTACCATAAATCTCCTGGGTATCTATAAATAATCACTTCCAATTGACCTTTTATACAGGAACAGACATCTACAATAAAGATTCCTGGTGTGAATTAATGTTGCTGTATCGCAAGTCTCTCTTGTCGCAAAACTTTCATTTTGTAGAATTTTGAAGATAACAGGTTGAACTTAATTGAAATTGTTTCTTGGTAACCATATATTGTAAGTTTATAGACGGAATTTTCAGTTTGGAAGCAGCAGTTTTGTTTTATTCCACTAAATCAGAAATTTTAGTCATAAAACCACATTAAGTCTCTATTGTTCTGTAGAAATCACTGTTTTATTGTTGTTTCATATGAAGACAATCTCGGCAAACAAAAAATATGTGAGGATGTTAAGCGTCAATCGGGCCATTTAAAGGTTGATGTCGAACTTGATTTTTACAAGCCCGTCTATTGATGACGGACGTATTATGGTATACCGATGTCAGAGTGTCCATTCGTCTGTCCATCTGTTTGTCCATCCTTCCGTCTGTCCGTCCGTTTCAAATGTCACAATCAAACTTGACAACTCCTTTGTCAACCTTTACCAAATGAGCCACCTGGTTTAGACATGTAATCCAGGCGTAAATTTCCTTCTAACCAGGCATCAGCATTCAATCTAACCAAATAAGTAAACCAGGTGTCAAATGACACGTAAACCAGGCAGAAATAGACACGTAATATTTAAATTAGCTGGATAGAAAACCAGGTGTAAATAAATCCAGGCGTAAAATAAAACCATGCGTAAAAGAATAACCGGGCGTAAATTTTTCCTGCTCTAGTGTCTGTTTATACTGACCTAATTTCTGAACTTTGCCCTTGACATATTTTACTATTCAAATTTTAAGAAAACAAAGTAGTTATGTACAAAAATGCTGTGGAATCAGTATGCTAAGCAATACAAAATAATTTGTATTATTTAGAATTAATGTGGGAATTAATAAGTAAGTACAAAATGTACATGCAAACATGAATTCTAAATAGTAATCTCATGCAGTTGATTAATGAATATTTCATTTTGAGTTATAATATACTCACATGCTAAACTAAGGATCCTAAATTTACTGAATTCTTACTGAATATTAACATCTTTTTGAACAAACTCAAACTGTAGAAGGAAGTTCAAGAAGCGCAGATTCTCCATTTTGACAACCCTGATCCAGCTAAGAAAATGAGAGCCAAACATTTGAAATTTCCCATGATCCCCTTGATAAATTTTAATTCGTATTTTTATAAAAACCAACTGGTTTGGCAATTTTCCTGCTTGTTTCATTATTATGTTTTGAGTTGTGTTGAACCAACTGGTTATTAAATGTTTACGCCTGGACAGGGTACACGGAGTTCACTGCAGAGCAGGAATACGTGTCCTGCTCCTTTACACCTGGAAAAGACACGTAATTTCAGTTTACGCCTTGAAACCAGTTGGTTTCCATGCCAAAACCAGCTGGTTCATGCCTCAATATTTCGTACAGGAATTGAACTTTTAACCCTTTCCTTCATAACGACGCCTTTGGACGCATCTAGGTCCCCCCTTTAAGGACTATAGGAGGGTGTTGTATTAGACCCTAGGATGAGGATATGGGCTTATTGAACAGAATATAACTTGGGCAAAAAAATTGAGTGTTTTTCGCGCACGATTGGGGACCAAAAAGATGTCAGGGGGGCCCCAGAGGGGGGATGTGCCCCCCTCTGTCTGGGGGTTCGAAGGGGGTCGTTGGCCCCCCTCGCCGCCACACCAAATCTGGGGCTTATCTACATCATGAAATAGTGCTAGCTATTCCTCAACACATATATTTTGAAGTTGAACCTTGCTTGGGCATGTGCAAGTAACATTTTATTTTTAAAAAATTTTTGAAGTATGTTTTGAAGGGAAAAAATGCAAAAAATATGAGTTTTTTTACCAATTTGAGGTCCCCTGCTGTCTCCATGGCAACCAGTACCAGGGTTTTGGAACCTGTTTTCCAAAGACCACTGACAGGTGTCCAACTGTGCCAAGTGCCAAGACTCCGACTTGCAAGACAATAATTCTGCAGCATTCTAAACATTGAGTCCCATTTACTTCTGCAAAAAATGCCCTTTTAGAACCATTTTCATGAAGGAAAGGGTTAAGAGGTACATGTCACGCTCTAATTTGACAACCCTTAGGTCAATTCATTTCAAATTTTGTACAGATCTTTATTAGATATATATATATCTAGCTTAATTAGCCAGTAATAGAAAGTTTTTTGATGGAGTGATGACGGGCGTATCTTGCGACTTGGCGCAGCTGTTTATTGTCACCTATTATGACATGCAAAACTCAAGAAAGAGCTACCTACATTTTTAAAGAGTGACTTGTACAAACCTCACAGGGGGTATCTTTTGGGCCTCATTAGTCTGATCTTGTATTATGAGACACTTCTTTAAAGGCACCTTGAGAGTATTCTATCATTTTGAATTCATGTTTTATGCTATTTTTCATTAAAGAAAGTAAATGGGATTTTTGTTTCGCCTGCACAAGTAGTGTGGCGACATATAGGGATCACTTTAGTCGTCTTGCGGCATTGTCGTCACCGTCGTTGGCATGGTCTGTCCAACTTGTTTTGTTACACTTTTCTCAGCAACAATATATCACAGCCGTTTGAAATATTGTATGTGACTTTAGTATGGGATCCCACATTGCGCTTATCAATTCAGGACATCTGCTTCCTTTTTACCGACTTGGAGTATTTTCAACAAATACTGACAAGGGTACAAATTTTCGTAACACTTTTCTCAGCAACTGCATATCACAGCCACTTGAAACTTTGCAGGTGACCTTTTTATGGGATTCCATGTCGCGCTTATCGAATTCAGGTCTGTCATCATCTACTTCCTGTTTACAAATTTTCGTAATACTTTTCTCAGTTACTACAAATCAAAGCCACTTGAAATTTTGTATGTGACTTAAGTATGGGGTTCCAAATTTGGTTTATCAAATTCATGTCTGTCGGACAACTACTTCCTGTTTACAGACTTGGAGATTTTCAACAAATATGGTCAATGGTACAAGATTTCGTAACACTTTTCTCAGCAACTACAAATTACAGCCACTTGAAATTGTGTATGTGGCTTAATAAAGTATGGGGTTATATATTGCGCTTATGGAATTCATTTCTGTCTGACATCTACTTCCTTTTTTACCGACTTGGAATATTTTCAACAAATATGGTCAATGGTACANAGGCATGATGAACTGAAGGTCCTTAACAAAGATTGGTCATTTCGTTCGGATCCAAAAAAAAAAAAAAACATGGCCGCCATGCAGCACAGAACATAGTTTATTTTGGCCCTATGGGAAATTCACATAAAAAACAATTGGCCACCATGCAGAACATCGAAAACCCTGCTTCAGTATTTTGTCAGGTGAGCGATACAGGCTCAGTGTCTGAGCCTCTAGTTCATTATAGAAATGTTCAAACATTTTGAATTCAAGTTGGGCAAATCTTTTTAAATACTTTGCTTAAAACAAAAGTAATGGACAGACGTTTCTCTTAATCCTTAATTGTCCTGTTGCACCCAGACGTCTGGTCCAGAATGCACACTTAGTGCAGTTGAGCACCTCTTACAGTTCTTAAAACATATAGAATTTTTTTTTTCACATGTAGAAATCGCTATTTCCTACTAAAAAGATATCAAAATATAACAATTTTGCCAATTTTTGTGGTGGAAATATTCCTTGAAAGTGTAGGTACAAAATCTTCATAAAATACTTTAACTCTAGGATACGTCATCATCTTAAGCCACAAAAAAAACAGCTGAAGAAGTGAAAAAATGACACTCAGTTTTTACAATGAATCATTAGACGTTACGCACGATGTTGCGTTTTCATAGAAATTTCATAAATTTTAGTAAATAAAATCGACGGTAGTGTATATTGGTCGAAGAGAATTCTTAATATTTAAATGGTTGTAGTCTTGTACATATAAAAATTCAATACCAATCATAAAAAAATATGTTTGTAAGGATTAAAATATTAAACCCAAGTTGTTTAAGTTAGGTATACGTTCACATTATGCTTGTCACGTGTAACATCAATCAATACCNATTATTTTTTTGAGCAACTGGTATTGCTGGACTACAACATAGATTGGAAAAAGTTTTTGGTGGGTTGCTTTTGTTAACTAATCAACACAATCAGGATCCTTTTGAATTATCCAACAATACTATTGTATATCAATCTGTTATGGCCTGGGGAGATTTTACCTTGATAAAGTATTACCTTATAGAAAGATAAATCTATCTAATTAATGAAAGAAAAATATGACAATTAATTCAAATTCCCTTTATTTATACTGCAATATTTATTTTTGAATTATGTAATTTTAAGAATTTTAATAAAGTACAATATTTTTTCATTAAATGTAAACTATTTATAGTCCCTATTTTCATCAACAGANAAAATACATTTTTCGTGAATTTTACCATATTGTATCGGTTTTATGAAACAACAGGGTTTTAAAATTTTACAGCGTTTTTTGTTTGTCCTATGAAAATGTCCAACGTCGATTTTCCCGCGATTTCGACGTTGCGTGTTTAATTTAAGATTATATACTTTTTGCATCGTTTATGAAAACAAAAATATAAAACCATTTTAGACATACGTTTGTCGCATAGATTATCATGTTTTTGTTGTTTTTAATTCGGTTCACAACAGAAAAAGTTAGGCCGAAAATTGTTTGTCCAGAAGANTGCAGACGACAGGAGATCATGTGATATGAGCGTGATATTTTTGAACCAATCAAAATAAGGCAGGTGGTCAACAGATCGGTGTCGGTCAACAGACTGAAAACTGTTGACTGGTCAACAGATCGTTTTTTGGTTTGGGAAAATAAAACAGACAAATTGTCGATTTTTTTCCCCAATGCATTTATATAAGGAAAATATTATAAGGCATAACAAAATGCAATATTTTTTCATTAAATGTAAACTATTTATAGTCCCTATTTTCATCAACAGATCAAGGTAAAACCTCCCCAGGCCATAACAGATTGATATACAATAGTATTGTTGGACAATTCAAAAGGATCCTGATTGTGTTGATTTGTTAACAAAAGCAATCCACCAAAAACTTTTTCCAATATATGTTGTAGTCCAGCAAAACATGTTGCTCAAAAAAATAATAGGTACAGCTTACTCAAATTAGCTAGGCTGTGGAATAACCTAGCTATATAGATAGTTCTTGGGGGAAGGGTGAGGAGTACCGGCTTGCGCAATGAGGAGAACGCATGCGCAGAAGACTATTGACCAATAGGAATTTCAGATTCTCAAAAATCAAAATGGCGTCCAGTTTCGTCCTGATAAAACGGGGCGGGGTTTAATTTTTCTGTTTCCTTGTGGAAGTTGAAAAGTATTATAAGCATTTACTATAGGTGGTACTGGGAACAGGTTTGTAGAGGATGATGGGATTGGTATTGCAATATCGCTTAGCCAGATTTGATAATAAGAATAAGAACAGTAATGTATAAATTTAAAACCAGAAGTTAATAAATAAAGATGAGGTATTGTGCAATAATCAATAATATTCAAATACATGTACTATAAAAGACTTTTCAATTGTGTTAAACAAAGCGTGATTGTAGTTTGTGGAGTCTAATACTTAGGCAATGGAAAACGAATGGTGGAAAGAGATAGAATTGCGTTTTTTGCGGAAGAATAAAGAGCTACCGGTGTTTATTTGTGTGTGCTGTAAAAGATTTATGTTTCGAAGCCAAGTACATCATGAGCCACCACACCCTTGTCAATCAAACACGCAATTTTCTATCCAAGGCTANTTTTATTTGGCCATGTCCATATGGTTGGATTATTGCTAATATTCTATTGTCAAATACATCAAAAAGATTGAAATAAAGGTTTTATCATAATTATAATTCAAGAGTAATCGACGTTACTTGCATTTATCAAAAAAGTTATAATATTCAACGTTACGTTCATAGACGCAACATCGTGCGTAACGTCGTAATATTTGGGTCTGTCAGAACTAGTGCATTTTTAAATTTGCTAAAAAGAATTTTGCCATTTGAATATATTGCAGTGTAAAACATAATTTTGGTCAGCATTTTATTTCAAGCACCTTGTATATTTTTTCCTTTCAAAATCTTTGATCAATAACTGTTGCATCTTTGGTAATTGTTGACACCATTTTCATTGTATAATTAGATTGGTGATGTGTATTGGTTGTGAATTTCAGAATGTCATTAATATTTGATCCCGAGAAGGATGTTAATTTCATTATGCTTCATCAGGTTAACTTTTTAGAAGAAGTTAACTTAAAATGGCTGTTTGACGGCTTTTTCTTTACAGAAAAAACTCGGTAATTGTCTTACAACTGAAGAGATCTTTATAAGTGTAAAAAAGTGCCAAAGCTTGATAACTGACAAAAAAGAAAGTGTAATAATATTAGTTTCATCACACCGACTGTCGACCACTGTGAGACATGTCAAACAAGAAAATTGTGTTGTTGTGTCAATTTCAGTATGGCGTACATCCCAGTGGGTAACCACGATATTTAGTTGACAATATCAAGTGTCATTTGGTGTATAACTCTAGTTATGAATACTTTATAAGGTGCTGAATTCCTAATCAAGATTTCTAACTTAAGATAAAAGATTGATATAGAAAATGAATAGAATTAACAAGGTTGAGATCCACAGAGAATTGTTTTTATGGCAAGAAATTATTGAAATGTGCCGACTTTACAGACAGTATGTTAGAGCACTCTTATAAATTTATATACTTAATTTTAACTTGGAATGTTTAAGTTGTTAATAATAAAGTGTCAAAGCTAGGCTTAGCAATAGTCTGAATTGTAGAATTGGACCTATTTATATTAGGTCACCTGATTGTCAGTGTTACTGAGGATAGCCTCTGACTTTGCCTTATATAAACGTATTGTGACTGTTCAAACTATAATTGATCTTTGATGGCTCAAACTGCAATAGCTAGAACACCATGGCTGCTCAAACTGCAATAGCTAGAACACCATGGCTGCTCGAACTGCAATAGCTAGAACACTATGGCTGCTCGAACTGCAATAGCTAGAACACCATGGCTGCTCGAACTGCAATAGCTAGAACACCATGGCTGCTCAAACTGCAATAGCTAGAACACCATGGCTGCTCAAACTGCAATAGCTAGAACACCCTGGCTGCTCAAACTGCAATAGCTAGAACACCATTGATGTCTCTAAACCTATTTGTGGTCCATTTGTTCAATTTTAAACAAAGTTTAACATCAATAGCTCAAGTAGCCCTCTAGCTCAAACTGCTATTGTAGGTATTTTTGGGGATTCAAGCCATGAAGTTCAACTTCTAATTTCTAATTTGCAGGTAAAGCGTCTTAATTTTATGCAGACAACATTCTGTGAAACTCTTCACAGATGATCAGTTTAACTACCTGAGAGTTTGCTATCAAAATGAACTTTACTTTCTATGCACATGTATCCAACTTCCATGTGTGCTGCTGTCTATTCATGCAGTGCTTTGCATATCATTTTATTTAACAAACTTCTTCCCTTGAAACATCTACCGGTATCATATGGTGTTTTGAACCCACCAAAAATTGAAAGCAGGCTAAAAATACTCCCTTTATGAAAAAAATTACCCTGGGTCATTATTCTGCCATTTAAAGTTTAACCCCATGATGGAGAACTGAACCTACTTTATTTCAGGTTCTCCAAAAGGGAGTTTCAAATACCATGGATGACCTGAAACTTTATAACCTTGAGAAACGGATCCAAAATTAAATTATGGTCACTGGTCAGCAATACTATAGTAAGATTAAAAAAAAGTAATATCTTTTTTTTTGTACAGTTGACATTCTTTGAATGGGCTTCAAAATCACATGGTAAAAGAGTCCAAATACCATAGCTATTTTAAGAATACCAGTTTGGATTGCCACTGGAAAAGGTGAGAAGTGGAGGAATGGGTAGTGGCAGATAATTCTGTATAAACCCAGTTAGTCTTTTTGGTTTTAGAGAGATGTTGCAAGGCTTTCCATATTATAAGATGACAGCCCAAATAAACAAGGAGTTTATATTCCGAGAATGAATAAATTGTTTTGTAAAATGTGTATTTTTAAAATGTAGCTCCAGCAG
>MJUU01049797.1:23158-39010 GCA_002080025.1 Modiolus philippinarum
AGCATTTATTGTATTTAAATATCAAGAGCAAATGATTAAAATTGGTACCATGCTGAAAAAAATGACTTGTCAGTTATTGAGATTTTTGCCACTGAAATACTTTGGTAGAAAAAATTTAGTATTAAAAAGTAAATGCTTGTCTGCACTGATCAATACCTTTTATCCTGGTAGTTTTAGCAAGTAGGTTTTGTTAATGATGGTTGTGCTAGAATAATTGTTTGTCATACAAGATTGGTAATTAACTGTTTTCGTAATTTATCTTTCAGCTAGTTGAATCCTGATCTCTCAAAGCAAACATCATTTCTAACTTCAAGGTTATTCCACAACATGCTTTGTAGTAATTATAAAAATTAACACAATTCTGCACCATTTTTTTCTGGTACAGAGTTATGGTTAATTGAACCCTGAGGTTTCCTGTCACTGATGATTTTATTGATCATGCTACCCAAATTAGTCCCGCATTTATGACTTTGTAATTGCAGAACACATCAATTAGACACTGTTTATAGAAAATATAAACAATTTCTACTTCGTTTAATATTATACCCCCACTCGTGAGTGGGTGGTATATTGGAATACCCTTGTCTGTTCGTCCTTCCGTCCTTCCATCCGTCCATCTGAAGTTTGTCACATTTTTCTCAGCTACTGCTGGGCAGATTTATTTCAAATTTGGTATTTGACTTTATATATAGAGGGAATGCATCATCTGCCATTTTGGTCATCTTATGATTTCAACTTCCTGTTTGGATGAACTTAGCCATTTTTCCCTTTATTGGACAAAGTGAAAATTTTCATCGCACTTTTCTCAGCTACTGCTTTGTTGATTTATTTCATATTTGGTATTTCATTTTATATATGGGGGGAATGCGTCGTCTGCCATTTTGGTCATCTTATGATATCAACTTCCTGTTTGACGGGACTTAGCCATTTTTCCCCATTATTGAATATAGTGAAAATGTTCGTCTCACTTTTCTCAGCTACTGCTGGGCATATTTATTTCAATGAGTGGGGGTATACCTAGCACGACAACGTGTGCAAACTCATGTTTATTTTGTTGACATGGTATAGTGCTGTTTTAAACATATAGAATTCGAAAAGAAAAAGTTAGAAGATATACTATTCTTCCGTAAATGGTGGTTTACAATGAGAGATGACCCATGTGAGATCGACGCACACAACCTCATCTCACACTGACACTGGTAAATGATCTACTAGACGTGTTGATTTTTTTTTTGTGATACAACAATTGTAACCATGACTTAACGTCATAAATCACCTGGACCCGGTTGTTCAACTTACGGTTAAATCTTAACCGAGGGTTAAAAAATGTAACCACGGGTTAAAATTTAACCATCGGTTATTTTCCGTTGCTCATCTCTTGGTTATATTTAACCAGCAGTTAAAATTACTAAACCCTCGGTTAAATAGGGCTAAATTTAACCGAGGTATAAACCCTCGTTAAAACTTTTAACCAAGGGTTAAATAATAAATAGGGGGTAAATACATCCAAATATTTGACAGGAAAGCCATTTTATAAGAAGAAACAAGAAATGACAGAAATTCAATAAAGATTAACAGAAAACTTTTACAATGCCGTTTGAAGAAGGCCAGATTTTTACATGGGCGATTACTCTCACAGCTTCAGACGATATAGATCTAGACCTCGGTAGGCATGAAATATCATTGTAATCGTATTAAGAAATGAACCTACAACAGTATAATGTTGCTTTGATATTTTTACATCAATGTTGTTTTTTTTTTACACAGCCTACTGCAGTTCATAGTTCCACATTTATGGGGGAATATTTACGCTGTTTTCACTGTTATATAAACTTACGTTGTTTACACTGTCCAGATATAATTCCCAGCAAAATAAAGAATGACACGATCTTCTTCAAATGTTGTGTATCTCTGAATATTCCCCTACATTTTTATTCAAAACAACGAGGTTCAGAAACTGGTACGCCACTATAGTTTGAAATCAATGACGGACTTACTTTTCCAGTTTCCGCAAAACATAACTGTTTAAATAGAGTAGAAAATCCGATGTCTAACGATTGAATCTGTAATTTATATAAAAAAAATTGACCAGTTATGCAAAAAATGTGAAAATACAACAAACAATATGACCCTTTATCAGTTAATTATTTTTTAATTTGAAGTTTGTTTAAAACTGCATCTTTTTTTTTTATATTTTAGAATTCCGTTATCTTTCACTTTTATAATTCCGTTGATTCGTGTTCAGGTCATTTCTTTCCTGAAGCGGCACAGTCAACCATGTTTCCATGTTAGCAAAGTGTAGGGAAATAGGGAATTATGGGAACCAGGGTTACGTTTAACTCGTGGTTAAGCTATTTAACCACGGGTTACATAACCACGGGTTTAAATATGGTTGAGCAACGGGTATTTAACCCCGAGTTTTGTAACCATGGGTTAAAAATTTAACCAACCGTTAAATTTCAACCTTGGGTTATTTAAACCGTGAGTTGAACAACCGGGTCCTGACGTCACAATGTAAATAATACCCAAATGGCGACAACGTTGTTCAAACAGTAAAGTTTTCCAGACGATTCTTTTTGCTTTTTATGGAAGAAATAGGTACTTGCATAAGATCAAAATCAAAGATCAGGATATCTTTCACTCATGTAAGTAATTATACGTCTTTTCCTCTCGTTCTGCTACGCTCCACTTGAGAAAAGACGAAATTTCTTACACTTGTGCAAGATATCCCGATCTTTATTCTGACCTTATGCAAGATCCTATTAGTCAACCTACTTGTTTTACAGCAAGAAATGAGGGTTTTAAGTTGGAAAAGAATAGAAATTTTGCAAAGAAAGTGAAAAAAAATATATCCAAAGAGCAACAAAAAATCATGCGAAGAAAAACAAAAAAATCCTGCAAAAATTCACAAAAATTATGCAAAGAGAAATAGAAATCATGCAGAAGCAAAAATCATTCAACACTGAACAGAAATCATGCAAAGAGTAACTAATGTCATGCTAAAAGAAGCTGAAATCCTGCAAAGATTCACAAAAATCATGCAAAGAGTTATAAAAATCATGCAAAGAGTTATAAAAATCATGCAAAGAGAATAAAAAATAGTGCTAAGAGGAACAGAAATCATGATGCAAAGTAGAGCAACAAAAATCAGGCAAAGATGAAAAACAACAATGAAAACATTGTTCCATTGCTTGTTTTTACTATGTATACTATAATTTGTCTCATGTGCATTTCGTTGTAAACAATGTAATAATTTAAAGAGAAAAAAAAATCATGCAAAGTGATACAAAAAAAAAATATATCAATCAAAAATTATGCAAAGAGTCACAAAGCTGTGCAACAAGAACTAATAATGCCTAGGAGTTAAATTAGTTTTGTTTCCCCTTTACCCAAGTACCCATCAAAATACTTCCAGATTCTATAATTTTAATTCCTAAGAATTTTTGAGCAAAGGACAAAATTTTAAAAAAAGCAATAGGAAAAATATGAATATCAATAAAATAGAATAATTTCCCTACTTACCTACCCACTTAAAAACTGACTGGTCGTAGAAGTTACCTACCCACTTAAAAAATGACTGGTCGGAGAAGTTACCTACCCACTTAAAAAAATGACTGGTCGGAGAAGTTACCTACCCACTTAAAAAATGACTGGTCAGAGAAGTTACCTACCCACATAAAAAATGACTGGTCGGAGAAGTTACCTAGCCACTTAAAAAAATGACTGGTCGGAGAAGTTACCTACCCACTTAAAAAAATGACTGGTCATAGAAGTTACCTACCCACTTAAAAAATGACTGGTCGGAGAAGTTACCTACCCACTTAAAAAAATGACTGGTCACAGAAGTTACCTACCCACTTAAAAAATGACTGGTCGGAGAAGTTACCTACCCACTTAAAAAATGACGTGTCGGAGAAGTTACCTACCCACTTAAAAATGACTGGTCGGAGAAGTTACCTACCCACATAAAAATGACTGGTCGGAGAAGTTACCTACCCACATAAAAAATGACTGGTCGGAGAAGTTACCTACCCACATAAAAAATGACTGGTCTGAGAAGTTACCTACCCACAAAAAAATGACTGATCGGAAAAGTTACCTACCCGCATAAAAAAATGACTGGTTGGAGAATTTACCTAACCGCATAAAAAATGACTGGTCGGAGAAGTTACCTACCCACTTAAAAAAATGACTGGTCGGAGAAGTTACCTACCCACTTAAAAAATGACTGGAAGGAGAAAATACCTACCCGCTTAAAAAATGAGTGGTCGGAGAAGTTACCTTCCTGCATAAAAAATGACTAGTCGGAGAAGTTACCTACCCACATAAAAATGACTGGTCGGAGAAGTTACCTTCCTGCATAAAAAATGAGTGGTCAGAGAAGGGTAAACAAATGTAAATTCAAACTGTTATGAAAAAAGTGCAAGACATGAAGAATCTAACACCAGGGGGAGTGGGAGACAGGAGAATCTCAGACACCCAAGGGTAAGATTTCCAGTCTGAGACGAAGCTTGTTGAGTCCAAGATTATTGAAATCTTACCCGTGGGTGTCTGAGATCCTATTGTCTGGCAATTTCACTACACTGTATTCACCATTCCACACAAAAATATCGCCCCTTTTTTGTCTGTTTATACAAGGAGTTATGTCCCTTTTTGAAGGGTCATAAAATCAGGAATGTATACCCAAGTATGCCGTATTTCAAAAGACGATTTTTCTTGTATTTTCCTGTAAAATTTTACTTTAAATGATATAATAATTTCATAATAGATAGATTTAATACAGTTATGATTAGTAATGAGGACAGATGTAGACTACAGACCCTTAATGTGCAAACACAATATTTGCCGGTAAACTGCACATGATTGTATTGTCTTACACTTAGTGTAAGACAAGGAAATCTCACACCTCTAAAAATAGGAACTGCTGTGTCTCAAAAGTGAGAAAAGAAAATCTCAGAGTCCCTTTGATTCAGATTTAAATGGCTTAACACTGGGTAAGCTTGGTTAGAGACTGGAAATCTAAGCTTCAGGTTTTTGATATTTTTCTTGTTTTGCTCTTTCATTTATGGTAGATTCTTATTGATGGCATCCATAGTTTTTTCAATCTGTTATTTAATGCTTTATGTGATCTTGTTTTTTTATGGAGCCAGTCTTGAGGGATTTGAAATAAGCACTTAAAACTATAAAATCTGACAAGAAGGTGTGACAGCCCTTTCTGGGATACAATAAATAATAAAAATCAACATTTTATAGTCAATCGCAGAGTTTTATACAATCAGTATTTGGCATATTTTATAGTGTTCATCAGAGAGATTCGTGATAATACTAGGTGATTATGATTAATGAATGTCAGAGTCGGGCAATTTTTTCAGTTGTAAAACAAAGACTTCTAAAAATCTAATTCCCATTCCATGCTTCATTTAAGCTACATCATTTTCAAATTTATTATTGATCGGAATTCTTGTTTAATAGTTTGCTTTTTGAAATTTTATCGACTTACAATCTTCTAATTAAAGTATCTTGTTGTATGAAGCTATATATGTTTTTGTTTCCCCAAGAGGATGGTTTGCATGCCTGTGAATGATAATGATAGTTAATCCTTTTTTAAGGGTAAATTTTATCTATCCCTAGTGATACATATTTGTCATTTATACACTAAATAGAAACATTGTTCAATTTGTTATGGTAGAAAAGTATGTAATTGCATAAAACATGGAAGGCTAGGTTCTCAGTGTTTTATCTAATGGTTCCCTTAAAACTTAAGTTAGAAAGAGCTTGACATTTAAGATATTGAAAGTCAAGTAATATTTGTCACTAAACAAATGGTTAAAAATTGTTTCAAGTCTGAAAAAGTATTCAAACCTTTACTGTTTGTACATGTAATTGTATTAAACATGGAAGACTTTCAAAATTTCACATTGATATAAGGTCACTGAATGCATATAAAGTCACTGAATAAAATATTCTGCAAGTTAACTAAAGGTTGGAGGTTAATGTATAATGGTTTTGAGTAATGAAATATTTAATGGCATTGAATAAATATATAATGACATGGAGTAAATGTTAAATAGCACTGATTAGATTTATTATAACAACAGCTTTATAATGATTTATTGAGTAAATTTATAATGACATTTTAAAAATGTCACATGATACAGACAAGGTAAATATTTTACAGCAAATAAATGTTTCAAATGACTTATATGTTTGGTAAATGTAATGAAATTATATAAATGTCCAATGACAAATAATGACATAAACATGGTAAGTACTGTAAACAGGGAAATTTTCGCGCCGTCTTTATTTCGCGGTAAATTGACATGATTTTAGTTTGCGCAGTTTTGAATTTGCGCTCCCAAATTGTTGACCATTGACTTCAATAAGAGACAAGTATATATGCGCCGTTTTATTTTCGCGCTTCCATTCCAAACACAAAAATAGCGAAAATAAAACTGCCGAGAAAATCTCCAAGTTTACAGTATATGATGGCATTGTATAAAAATGTCTAATGACGTATATGTGGTAAATATATGATGGCATTGTATAATTGTCTAATGACATGTACTTATAAATATAAAATGATATTGTAAATATGTCTAATGACATATATAGTGACATTGTATATATGTCTGATGACATTGTATATATGTCTAATGATGATATTATATATATATCTAATGACATTGTATATATGTCTAATGACATTGTATATATGTCTAATGACATTGTATATATGTCTTATAATATATGTAATGACACTGTATATATGTCTAATGACATATATAATGACATTATATGAATAAATGTCTAATGAATTAGACATGGTAAATATATAATCACATTATGAAAATGTCTTACGACATTTTAACATGGTAAATATATAATGACATTGTATAAATGTATTACATTTAGTAAGAATTAATTAACATTTTGTAAATGTATAATGGCATTCAGTAAACAAAAAAATTCCATTGGTTTAAAATACTTTGACATTGTTTTTTTAAAGAAAAGTAAACTACAATAAATAAATGTATTACAACACTTATTATAGTAATTTAATATGACAGTGAATAAAAGTACATGTAAAAAACAACATTTTTGGCAAATTTTAATGAGACTTTGCAAGTATTATGACACTGAGTGTATTTATTATGACATTCAGAAAATCAATCCTGACAATGTGTAAATATACATGAATTTCAAATATTGAAAAAGTAAATGACACATAATTCTAATATGACGGCCTTCAAAACCCGTGGAAAAAATAATATGTACTTATGAGTAACATCATAAGCAAATGATGGTACTTTCCATAACGTCACAGATAGATTTACATCAGTTTTTGCAATGTCACAGACCAACTAACGGTGTAAAATGGTGTTTCATCCCTGTGTACTAGGACAAATTCTCCTATCGGAACTTTGTGAGTGTCCTATTAGAATCGAAATCATTTACATTAGCCATATATTTATATTATTTTTACCAAGGGCTTGCACTTATGGTGATATTTTACCCCTTGCTTGTCGCTTGGGGTAAAATATTTGCCAAAAAGTGCCAGCCAATGGTAAAAATCATATAAATACATGGCTACTGTTAATTATTCTTAAGTAATTAATGATAAAGAAAAACTTATGCATTGATGTTGTCAAGGTTCGTTCAAATACATATATTTCTGTCAACATGATTTTGCAGTGTCATTAAGGTTATTATCCATGTAAAGGCATTTGATACAAGACCAAAGTTCCCTAATCATAATAGTTAAAGCAGTCTGCTTAAAAATTTTACAATCAAGATTTAAGTAAGTTTAAGTTCTTCCTTGGTTCAATTCCCAAGGCTACGGAAAATGTGATCATGATAATAACTCGTTTACCGACTAAAGCTGTCCAGTAATGGCATCTGCCAAGCAGTCAGACATCATGACAACATTAGACTCCATTTAATTCTCATCAAAACATTGATTTTCATTTGGACATAATTTAGTGCCATTTATAAAAGTTAATTGCCATTTAAATAAAAAGAAAAAAACGTTTATGCGTACTGTTTATAGTGACAGACGAGGAAAGTTTTATAGAGTTAAATGTCTATAAGACATGTAAACCGAAGTCAGCATTAAAGAGTGAATATACATGAGACATGACACATCAGAGTCAGAATTATCAGAAACTATACACGAGACATGACACATCAAAGTCGGAATTATCAGAAACTATACATGAGACATGACACATCAGAGTCGGAATGATCAGAAACTACATGAGACATGACACATCAGAGTCGAAATTATCAGAAACTATACACGAGACATGACACATCAGAGTCGGAATTATCAGAAACTATACATGAGACATGACGCATCAGAGTCGGAATTATCAGAAACTATACACGAGACATGACACGTAAAAACAAGTACATACTGTTTTATTTTTTAGCACAAAGGGAGAAAATGATTCATTGCATGAGATAATATTGAAGATGAAGTTATCTTCAGCCAGTGTGAGAAATTTTGTCTTCTCTTGAATTATGCTTTGCAGATAGAGAGGAAAGACTTAGAATTTATAACACACTAAGTGAGCAATATCATAATCTTTAATTTTAATTAAATAAAAATAACTTTTTCTTCTGGAAACCTTTTGAGCATAAGTCATTTAGCCATTCATTATGAGGTTGGGTATTTTATAACATAAAGCCGTTTTTGATGTATCACAAAAATCGACACTGCTGGTTGGCATCAATCATCCATGAGTTACCCTATAAGTGGTTATTTATTTCGCGATTCTTTTCAAAATGGCTGGAGTTTATTTTTGCGGGTCTCAAATTTTCGCGATTGCTTACCATTTACTGTATAAAGTCTAATAAGAATTATATTTTGCAGTATGCAATTTTAGTCGCGAATAAAGTGAAAATTAAGTCCTTGCGAAATTAACCACTTAAATAGTATCTAACATTGTAAAATTACATAACAAAATGTTTTTATATGAAAATTTGTTAAAAGATTGGGATATATGTGCTTTTTCATCAAAATCAATGCTTCTGATTGGTCAGTTGCAAGTGTGAGACAGGTACAAGTGTTCTTGTCTTAACTCTGTCATCAATTTCATAACTTCTGATTGGATAGTTACATGTGTTCTTGTCTCAAGTCTATAATCAAAGTCACCACTTCTGATTAGTTGGTCACGTGTGTCAGACAAATAAAAGTGTTCTTATCCCAACTCTGTCACCAAAGTCACCACTTCTCATTAGTCAGTTTACCTATGAGGGCCAGGTACAATTGTTTTCTTATGTAAACTGTCATCGAAGTCACCACTTCTGATTGGTCAGTTACCTGTGTGAGACTTGTCTTAACTCTGTTATCATAGTCTGAATACTTTGGTCAATTATCTGTGTCATTACAGTTTATATCAAAGAACTGATAGCTAATATTAGGTACAGATTTATTTTTTTTGTGCAGTTTTTGGAAAAAAAGATTAATAGTCTAAGGGATATCTTGCAGAAGTAAAAAATACTAGGATTATTATTGCAGAAGCTATAAGACAGGGAATATTAGACTAGGAATATCTTGCATAGGCTATAAGACTAGAAATATCTTGCAGAAGCTATAAAAAAAGAATATTTTGCAGAAGCTATAAAAAAGGAATATTTTGCAGAAGCTATAAGACTAGGAATATCTTGCAGAAGCTATAAGACAAGGGATATCTGCAATAGCTATAAGACTAGGATTATCTTGCAGAATCTATAAGGCTAAGAATATCTTTCAGAAGCTTTAAGACAAGAAATATCTTGCAGAAGCCATAAGAGTATGAATATCTTGCAAAATCTATAAGACTAGGAATATCTTACAGAAGCTATAAGACCAGGAATATTTTGCAGAAGCTATAAGACTAGGAATATTAGACAAGGAATATCTTGCAGAAGCTATGAGACTAGGAATATCTTGCAGAAGCTATAAGACAAGGAATATCTTGCAGAAGATATAAGACTAGGAATATCTTGCAGAAGCTATAAGACTAAGAATATCTTACAGAAGCTATAAGACTAGGAATATTTTGCAGAAGCTGTAAGACTAGGAATATCTTGCAGAAGCTATAAGACTAGGAATATTTTGCAGAAGCTATAAGACTAGGAATATTAGACAAGGAATATCTTGCAGAAGCTATAAGACAAGGAATATCTTGCAGAAGCTATAAGACAAGGAATATCTTGCAGAAGCTATAAGACTAGGAATATCTTGCAGAAGCTATACGACTAGGAATATCTTGCAGAAGATAGAAGACTAAGAATATCTTGCAGAAGCTTTAAGACTAGGAATATCAAGCAGAAGATATAGACAAGGAATATCTTGCAGAAGCTTTAAGACTAGGAATATCTTGCAGAAGCTGTAAGACTAGGAATATCTTGCAGAAGCTATAGAAGGAATATCTTGCAGAAGTTATAAGAAAAGGAATATCTTGCAGAAGCTATAAGACTAGGAATATCTTGCAGAAGCTTTAAGACTAGGAATATCTTGCAGAAGCTTTAAGACTAGGAATATCTTGCAGAAGCTTTAAGACTAGGAATATCTTGCAGAAGCTATAAAACAAAGAATATTTTGCAGAAGCTATAAAACAAAGAATATTTTGCAGAAGCTTATATTACCACACTTTGCGGGGGCATTCTTCCTCTATGTTTTAAACATGATCAAAGGATTCTTGTCACAATTAAATCCCTCTTTTATACAAATACGTTAATTTATACATCCTTTGTACAGAATTCTTCGTCTCTGATTGATTAAAGCAAATGTCAAAGGAAAAATGTGACTTTTTTTCTAGACAAGTAGAATTATAAGCCTTGTGGCTTGGTTGTGTCATGGTAGATTTATAGACAGCTCGCTTAAAAAAGAAATTCTGTAATGTGATGGTCATAAATAGTAATAATATTTGTCAATTTTCTACCAATCAGTTATTGATGAAGCACAGGCATTTTACAGTTGAATGGCTGATAAGGGATTAAGTGAATTTTCTTAACAAGAAGATGTATTACAAATGCTTGTCAAAGAAAGAATTAGATTAAACGATTTCTTGTCCTATCATTATATGCAATATGTTGAACTGAGAAATTCTTCGAGGCTCATTGCTTTTTCTATTAAGGTTTCGTTAAGCGTATTAGGGATAACTTGATTGTTAGACAGAAATTATGGATGGGCAAACGACAGCAGAACAAAGTTGGAAATAAAAATACAATCTATGTAATAGACGAAAATGGTCAAATCACAAATATATCAGTTTATCATCTGAGAATAACCTTATATGTCTGAGTCGGAAGATTTTGATGGGATTGCATGCTTTGAACACTAGAGCAGAAAATAATTAGTTAAAAACAATTACGCCTGTTTAGCTGCATCTCTTAGTGTTCTTTAAATTAAAAGAAATTAATGCATAAAGGAACTCTTATGTTACAAATCTTATTAGATTGAAATTGTTAGAACAATCCAATGGGAAAACACGCAGAAAAACAAGCAAAATTTGCCAGAGGTTCAATCAGTGCATGCCTAGGTTTGAAGTAACATGAATATCTGGTATTGTGTTCCTTTTGGTATAATTGAAGCTTTTCAAGGACTCAAGGGCCTTGATATTGTCAGAAGCATTGTCATTACATTCCACAATTTATTCAAGTCCTGTACAAATATAAGTAACAATTTTTTTTTTAACTTTATTCATATTTTTTTTTATCATGAACAGATCAAATGTAATTGAGGGTTGTAATTGTGCTCAATTAAGTTTAAATTTTTGTTTTGTCACAGTCACAGTATAGGAACCTGTGCACCTGAAATATCTGATTTACGGTTTTTCTGTATGCTGTTTAATGTTTTTCTTTGAAAAATACAGGATAAACATACAAGTCCGGTAAGTATTGACCATATTCTCTTGTTCCGTGATACATTTTTATGTCCTACATGTTGACCAAATGTAAATAAGGGATTGATGTATAGGGGGTGACGTTTTTGAGAAGAAATACGGCATTTACAAATGTAAATATGTGCAAGAATCGGTGATCTCAGCAGTCATTCAGCAGTAAAAGACCAATTTCTTGGCTCTTTGTGTGTCTATATTTATATGGTTAGTCCATTAAAGGCTAAGCAACATATTCACAAAAGGATAACCTTCTGTGCTTTCTTTTTGATAGTAAGAATATCCATTTTCCAAAAATTTCAACTGTATTCTGTTAACAGTTGAGATGTATGTCTGTTTACTGTTACAACTGTAAGCTTATTACAGTTTTTCTTATATTGTATAGAAAATGCAAGAATCTTTAAAATGCAGCTACCTATATAATCAAAATTTTGCATGAAAGTGTGACTCATCTTTACACTCTGTGACAAGAAGTTTTAAGGTTGTATGTTTAGTTGTCTATGAAAAACAGCCAAATAATTAACTCTTTAATTCAATGATGTGGTATTCAAAACTAGAAATCTTAATATGACAATATCTGAGAATATTAAACAAACTGTGCACAATGTAATAAATGATAAAATATTTTCTTTTCATATGAAAAATGCTGAAATTGCTCACTTGACCTGTTAATTATTCAAGAAAACGTCAAAAAGGCTACAGATTAGACCGTCAATAAGATAATTCAGGCGCACAGGTTCCATCTTATCCCATATAGTTTGTTGGATTTCAGTGAAATTTTACCAAGAGGTTAAGTTGATGTACACAGCAAAACACACAATGTTAAAAGCACAATCAAGGAGGGATAATTCAAATACTGTGAAAGTGCTATTGTTCATTGGGTTCAAATTTTCGTGGATTTCGTGGTTCGCTTTAACCACGAAATTAAGTTCCCAACGAAATGTGTTTTTCCCATAGAGTTTTAATGTATGGAATTTGAAACCACGAATTTAAGTACCCACAAAATAGTGATATTTATGAAAAGCACGAAAATTGATGTCCACGAATAAAAGTACTTCCACAGTAATTTCTATTTGCAAGTTTTTATGACCTTGATTTTCCCAAACCTTTTCATGCATAGTTTGTTCAAATAATTGAAAATTTACTTAAAGGGGTTGCAATATAAACATGAGAATGAGAGAAAATAGTCACTGCCTTTTCATAAGGAAGATAAAACAACAGCAGTAGTATACCAAAGGAACAAAGTAGTGGAATTTACAAAAATCGAAGTCCAAAGACATGGCCAAAATGAGGACACAGAAAACAATGACGTTAAACACAGAAAACAATTGCGTTGGACAGATACAAAGCACAGAAATAGAAAACACAACACTCAAAAACAAGGCACTCAAAGTGTGAACTCCAGTGAAAATGAGAGTGACATCAGGTGCTCCGGAAGGGTAAGCATGTCCTGCTCTGTTAACAGCACCTGTCACACGGTTATAGTGGAGCATACATGTTTTTGAAGGGTTGTCTCAACTTGTAAATGACCAATCAGAACTTTAATTTTATGAATGAAAGGCAGTATTCATGACAAAACGTGATGTCACAGTAGAGAGTATGTTAGAAGGGGCGGGGACTTTGCTTCTATATTAAAGGTTTCTGGACATTGAAAATCATATTTTACGTATGAAATGGCTACTTACATTAGATCAAAATCAAAGATCGATATATCTTTCACTCATGTAAGAAATTCGTCTTCTTGTTCTCTCATTCTGCTGAGCTTCACTTGAGAAAATTTTAAATTTCTTACATTCATGAAAGATAAAGTGATCTTTGATTTGCTTTCATGTAAGAAGCTATTAATCTTCTACTTTGTTGTCCGGGTTGGAGATATTCTTTTGTTGCCTTAGCACAGTACCTGTAGTTGAGTTGAAGATTGGCACTAGTGTATAGGATAAATCTCAAAATAGACAAATCCATTGTATACAATTCTTAAATTTCAGGTATTAAGGCTGCAGAAACTTCCAAAACAGCCAATCAGGGTGGAACCATCATACTTAACTGTGAACTAAAAATACAAGGGGAAAAACCACTTCAAACAATCATCGAATGGCGCAAGAGTGGATTAAAATCTCCTGTATTAATGAAATACAATAACTACCCAGCCAATACTCACAAAGATTTTACAGACAGGGTAGAATTGGTGGACGGTGCTTCACTTAAAATTTCCAGAATAGAGGGCAAGGATGAGGGATGGTATGAATGTAGCATAGAACTTATCAACGATGGTGTGGACCAAACCAAGAAAAATGGAACCTGGGTATATCTTAATGTAAACAGTAAGTAATAAAATAACCTGTGTATAGCTAACAAAATATGATTGAACACCTATGTGATAACAATTCATGGTCCATATGTCAGTATCCTTTAGGTTAGATGCAGAAAATAGTGATGTTCTCGTGAAAATTCAGCTGTTTGACTTGAAGCAATATATGATTTTGATAGGATTTTTTAAAGTATATTTCAAAGAAAATGCTACATCTCAAGTATAACAATAAATTTTTATGTTGTTTTTACTGCTAATAAGATAAATTAAAAGATTCCAAGAGGTACCAATCTCAAAAGGTTTTTGTCAAATTTGGCTACAGTTGTACAAAATGACTCCTTAAAAAACTAAAGCTTACACTCGGTATCCAGATGATTGATAGTATACCAATTTGAGCTAAAACAGGCCAACAGGGTTCAAAATCTTGCTATTTACAAAGTTCAATCATAATTTTTTTATTACTCAGAGAATTTTGATAAAGTTGACGATATGGGTTGATCTATTTTATTTTGGCTCTATATTATTATAGTTCTTTAGTTGCTTTTGAATGACAATGTACATTTTATTTTAATTCCAATGCATTTGTATGTCAGAGAATACAATCTAGTACAATGGGTCTGTTTAATGCTACAATCGCGGCACTGTCTGGGTCTGTCTTGTTAATGTCAATTTCTGTGTTTTTGTCGCTGATGTCTATCTAATATGAATTAAAAGCTTATTTTGTGGTAGACAATTTACATCACTCTGACAGCTTATTCAAAATGTAGAAAAATCCATATGGTTTTGTTTTATGGTATCTTAACATATTAGTTCTTTTTATGAAGGCCTACTCTTCAAAAGGGATTTTTTTTTGTTGAGACCAATTCATAAAAAATGTTAATTGCAACAAAGATCATTAGTCAAATTCTGCAGGTTGCAAGGACTAACTGTATCTTTTGATAAAAGTTTTGTATCAATAAAATACAAACCAAATTTTATTAAAAAAAAAGCCATAGGAATTTGAATATTTTCCAACCTAAGGGGGACCAGGCACCCCTGCAAGTCCCCCCTCCTCCTGGATCTGCCACTGACTACTAACATGAACATTGTTTATTTAGATTTATGTATGGAGGGCCCTAACCATTGCTTGTTTTATTCAGATCTAGCTAAAGAAAGTCATTTTTTGACATTCAAGTTGTCATGGAAACCTGCTAGAATGAGTTAGGCAAGTTATTATACCCCCGCTTTGTAAAAGCGGAGGGTATATAGTGATGGTGGTGTCCGTCCGTCTGTCCTCCGTCCGTCCGTAACACTTTTACTGTCAAAGTTTTCTCGGCTTCTACAGGTGGGAATGATTTGATATTTAGCATTAGGCTTCCAAATGATGAGTTGTACAGTGTCAGATATTTTCATGTTTGTGGCGCTACTACTTCCTGTTTGCCGATACATTAATACTTAGTTTCATATACCACTACTAATGAAAATTTTTCGTCAAAGTTTTCTCTTCTTCCAAAAGTGGAAATGATTTCATATTTGGTCTGGAGCTTCATGATAATGAGTTGTACTGTGTAAGTTATTTTCAGGTTGGTTGCGCTACTACTTCCTGTTTACCGATACATAGGTATGTTGATGCTTAGTTATATATACCACTACTAATGAAAATTTTCGTCAAAGTTTTCT
>MJUU01049797.1:39354-62480 GCA_002080025.1 Modiolus philippinarum
GGGGTGGGGTGCCAAAAAAATTTTTTTTTTTTCCATCGGATTTTGATGGGGTTTTTTGCAAATGCTTCCTTTGTGAAAAATGCAATAAAACTCTCCCCAAACATTTTTTTTCATCTTGTACCGTTTTTCAGGTAAAAGGAACATACAACTCTAAGGCGGGGGACCTTGAGCACTGCTCTATTTTTTAGATGTATGTATCATGTGTATGGAGGGCCCTAACCATTGCTTGTTTTATTCAGATCTAGCTAAAGAAAGTCATTTTTTGACATTCAAGTTGTCATGGAAACCTGCTAGAATGAGTTAGGCAAGTTATATTGCACATACATATAGACTGGCAAGTCCTCTTTACTATTGTGTATGAAAGACATGAAAAGTCCTCAATCTATAACAGGAGAGTCAGAGTTTGATAGACCCTTAGTGGCAAAAATGCCGATTTTGGCAATTTTTGCTTACAACTTGGTGTAAATAATTCCAAAAATAAAAAAAAAAATTTTTCTTGGTGTCTGCCACATTTGTAGACCTTTTCTGTAAACAAAAAAGCCAAGAACTTGACATTACTGCTGCAGGTCTTGAAGTACTGGGGGTCTATGACAGCCCACCCCTCACTAAAATCTCACTTTTTGCGTCTTTTGGCTTTCCATGGGTACTAAATAGGGACCTGCAACTCCAGCAGTTTAGATTCACGACCCTTTTAGGGTTATTTGTTTAGTTACAGTACCCTTCTGTCTGTCATAATTTCAAATGTATGGGATACCATGAGGGACATAAAAGTAACCACAGGGTCCACGATGCCAAAAAGCATTGTCCGCCTGGAAAGTGTTATCAAATATTGCTCCTTTGGACATTATTGTATGTAATTTTATGTAGCTGCAGAATTGTCTTCAACAGAATTTCCCAGGATACAGTTCTCATTCTCATAATGTGAAATAACCATGAAGACCTATCAGTGCTAACCATCCTGAAGTTCAAGATATTACATAACAGTTGCATTTTTTGCAATAATAAAAACTCATTTATATGTCGCGGGAGAAATAAATCGTTGATCTAACGGTTGTAGCCTTTATATTCAGATATAGTATTAAGCGTTTAGACACCTTTATTTCTGTCTATGGTGTAATTTCTCTAGATTTGGAAGTGAAAAGGATCACAAACAGTAGCTCGGTTTACAGTACTGGGGATTGCTTATCTTTGATACTGGTACTACCAGGAATTTCAAAATAATTGATAAAAAACAGATTGCTGAAATCTGAGGAAATAGACGCCCTATTGTCTTCTGGCAGCTTTGTACATGCACCAGATATATGTCCTGTAAATTATCCTATTATTATAAAGATAGGCATCAAATAAAATGCTCTTTCAAAATATAACAAAATAAACATAAAAAAATTATGGCATTAAAATATAGCATGGTCCGTCAGATCAGAAGTTACGATCTAAAACTGCCGAGTAAAATGAAATATTTTAGTACATTAACATACATAGTAGCGTTTAGCATGTATTCGGAAGTAAATTTAATTAAAGCATCCGATTAAATGTCATAAAAGATAAAAGAAATGGCATTTTATGAGGACATGCAGCAAAAACTTCAACATTGATTTGAAATATGATAGAAAATTTGAATATCATTGGAGTAACGGGAGCCTGATTCACCGGATTAGAAAAAATTAATAAAATGCCAATTTGCATAGTGATCCTCTCCGTGGGAAAGGAATAGCATTATAATTTGTCACTGCCATTCAATGTTCTAATGTCATACTACTCCATTTTATTGGAACTAAAGAATGATCTTCAATGGCAGCTAATAGAATATTTATTATAAAAGTGAAAAAGAACATCAGATTCACATTAGATTCCTAGTATAACAAGTGGCAGGGTATAATTCTATCCTTGTTTTGGCTTGTAATCAAACTGTTAGAACAACTTTTCCAAAAATGTCCAAAGAACAAAATTGTGGACAGAATCAGAATTATCCTCTTGTCATATATATAGATAATATTCTTAGTGTCTTTATATATCAACTCCAATTGTACAAGGCTTAGAAACAGATTGACACCCAAGCCTTTGGCGAGCATTTCAATATGATTTGTGCGGAGTACAAATACATTTGATATCTAAAGACACTAAATATTTTTTTACCCATACATAAAACAACTTGATTTAATTGAAGGTATTATCTTAAAATGAATATTTTGGGTTTTTCTGTGTGTCCATAAATACCAGAAGTGGGCGTGGCTTAAATCAATATCCTGTATATACAAGATACACCTGTGCAGGATACAGCAAAGCAGTATATGAGGGCTTTATCTGTATAACAATAGCTACCATTTCAGGATAAAATGTTTTACCAGTTTTTTTTTTTGTCACACACAGGTTGGAGGACTGAAGTTGTAAAACAAGAATTTGGAAAAGGGGGTATGAGAGGTTGTTGAAGATGTCAAAGGAAGGGAGGGAAATGGGATTATAGGAGGTGGAAGGTTGAAGATAGTTGCTTGAAGGGGGTGGGAGAAATGAGGATGAGAAGCTGAGGTGAAAGCACCTTTTTTCAGATCTTAAAATGCATATCATATGGTAGTGGACATGACTTAAAATTTGGGATGGCAAAATGTCTCGAATTCAATATTCGAGTACTTGGTACAAATACTCTCGAGTACTGGGGTTATTGTACATGTAATTGATAATGTATAGCCATCATTTGTTAAATGTTGAATGAGAACCTGCAACGTAGGTTTTCTTGGCTTTCAATGAAACTTTTCTGGCTTGTTTGGTTTTAAAAAAGACATTGTTAATTTGAATGAGTACTTAAAAATGAATCATATCCTGTATATATCAAACAATCAAACACTAATAGGTAAACAATCGACTAATGCAGGGATTTACGGGACACGTAAAACACGCGTCTGGTACGCAAAAATAAATGACAGGATGCAAATTTTGTTACAATAAGCGTCCGACAGAACGCAACACAAATAATGTATTAATATATTAAGGATATCTGGCACCAAGTTTTGTAGAATCACGAATCTGCTCAATTCCCATGAAAGAATATTATTTGAAATTCAAGATTAGGGAAAGACTCTCTAAACAATTTGTTTCTATCTTTAGATTCATTTTCGGGAATCCCTTTGATGTTACCATTATTTGTCAAACAAAGTCGAAAAAACAATAGTTCCAGCATGAACGGATTGATTTGGCGTCATCATGACATCCGGATTGATTTTGCGCCATCATGACAGTTGTGTTCGGGCGGGGGGTAAATACAGAAATAAAGACACACCACAAACTTATTTTTTTTAAACTTGCACATTACCAACATAATGCGATGTATCTTTGTGCTTAAGTTAAATACACCCGGCACCTGAACATGTATTCAGCAACTCGGAATACAGAGCTGCCGGATGCGTCCGCAGATGGTAAATAGGGAAATGCCCCGTCCATGCATGTTAGTCAGGTCATAATACGGAAAGCCTGACCACAAACCATTGTAGCCAAACTGTGCAGAAACGCAAAATCCCGTTCAGTATCAAGACCCATTCTTTCATTTTTGTTCAAGTGCAGACTTGCTGGGAGTCATATATAGAAGGCTTAATTTCCTGCCCCTACCCATTTTTTTTTTTGACAGGAAAATTGATGAAATGGGTAGGGGCAGGAAATTTATTCCTCCAATCAAAACTCCTTACCCCTTTTGTCTCTTCCACTTTTATTGCTTTTTGTGTGTGTAATTTTTTGAATTTATTAACTTGCTTTTGTCCTGATATAGCATAATAATGCTTACTGGACGCAAAACTTGCACTAATTAATAAAAAGAAAATTATGTGACATCATCGGACCAACATTTTCTACAGAAGGACCCAGGAAAATTTTTTAAGTTGGGTCCGTGGGACCCCACCTGACAGAAGCGGAGGTAAATCCCTGCTAATGGCTTGTATTGGATAAATTTGCTTTGAACTTATTTTAATTATGTTAATGGGGGCCTTTCTGATTAAAAAAAAATCAACGTTGCCTGTTCTGTCAATTAAAAGTTTTCTTCAGTTTCGCGTTTTTGCCTGTCCTTTAACTTAATGGACATGTTTCAAAATATTTATATAGTATGAATTTGAATATGCTAAAAAAAGGTTTTTAAGAATATTTTCAAATATATTTTACCGAATAAAACAAGACAATAAGTATCAAGGTGATTTAATTCTACAGGTAGAATTTTGGGACTTCCTTTGATTAAGAATTAATGATTTGATAAGCAAATTTCAGAGAAACATTAAAGAAAAGTAGTAACTGCTGTACACATGGCAGGGAATACAGAAATATCATACAAATGCATATGAGGTGCTATAAATAGAAAATGAATATATAAGAGAAGAAAAAATATTGAGAAGAAACTTAAAATACATTACTAAATTTAGAAAATATCCATGAATTTTGAAATAAGCCAAGTACTCGAGTACAAAAATTGTACTTGAGTACTCACCTTCTAAACGAGTACCCGAGTAAGCGAGTACTTGTTGCCATCCCTACTTAAAATGTAATGCAGTGTAAACTGAAAGAGTTCACTTATATTTTATGCAAAACTGACTCAAGTGTAAGTTTTCATTTTGGTTCAGATCTGCAGATACTTCACAATGTTAACTAACTCAGGCTTGAGTTTTTATGTCCTCATTTTCAGATGGCTCAAACTGCAATAGCTCAAACACCATTGATATCTCAAACCATTTTTTGGGACCCTTTCTTTAAATTTAAACACAGTTCTATCTCGATAGCTTTTACACCCCTCTAACTGAAACAGTTTTCATGGGTTCTTTGGGTATTCTCGAGCCGTTGGAGTTGGATTCTATAATCGATCATTTGTAATTTTATCCTATTGACCTAGTTGCAGGGCTTAACATAAAAATTTCTACCAACTTGTGTAAGACAGAATCAATTCGGTTAGACTCTGTTCATCATTGCAAGCCCTAGAGTTCCTCTTCACCTGTTGCACATCTAACTTGATTTATATTCTAAATATATAGTGTCACAGTAAAAACTTTTGATAAGGTGTACATTGATTTTTAGTTCGCCTCAACGAAGTTGAGGGGGACTATTGGAGTACCCCCGGCGTCCGCGTCCTCGTCTATGTCTATGTCTACGTCTCCGTCTATGTCCGCGTCCGCATTTGGGCATATATCTCTGCAACTATGAAGGATAGGGTCATCAAACTTTATGTGCAGATGCATCTTGGGCTATCTCACAGCCTCCAAGAAAATTAGGTCTCTTTGACCTATATTTTCCGCTTGACTGGCTTTCATTTGATTTTAGGTCCGAGTTGATAGCTCAGTAACTGTACATGGTAGGATCATCTAACCTTGCATGTGCATGCATCTTTGGGGGTAGTTCAGCATCCAGGCAAAATTAGATCACTTTGACCTATATTTTCCGCATGATTGACTTACATTCAAGTTTACGTCCGAGTTCAGATCTAAGTAACTGTACATGGTACGATCATCAAACTTTGCATCTGCATGCATCTTTGGCGGTAGGTCAGCATCCAGGCAAAATAAGATCACTTTAACCTATATTTTCCGCATGATCAAATTACATTCAAGTTTACCTCCGAGTTCAGATCTAAGGATCTGTACATGGTAGGATCATCTAACCTTGCATGTACATGCATCTTTGGTGGTGGGTCAGCATCCAGGCAAAATTAGGTCACTTTGACCTATATTTTCCGCATGAGTGACTTACATCATGAGTGACTTACATTCAAGTTTACGTCCGAGTTCAGATCTAAGTAACTGTACATGGTACGATCATCTAACTTTGCATCTGCATGCATCTTTGGGGTAGGTCAGCATCCAGTCAAAATTAGGTCACTTTGACCTATATTTTCTGCATGATCGACTTACGTTCAAGTTTTCGTCCGAGTTCAGATCTAAGCAACTGTACATGGTAGGATCATCTAACCTTGCATGTGCATGCATCTTTGGGGATAGGTCAGCATCCAGGCAAAATTAGGTCACTTTGACCTATATTTTCCGCATCATTGACTTACATTCAAGTTTGCGTCCGAGTTCAGATTTAAGTAACTGTACATGGTAGGAGCATCTAACCTTGCATGTGCATACATCTTTGGCAGTAGGTCAGCATCCAGGCAAAATTAGGTCACTTTTCCATTTATGTCGGAATTCAGGTCTTGATAACTGTACATGGTAAGATCATCTAGCTTTTGTATACTTGCATAAGGGATGGTAAATGAGCACCCTGGCCAAATTGGGTTTCTGTGTCCATGTGCCATAACGAGGCGAACTTTGTAATCGTTGATTACCTATGTTTTAAATTTTGCAAAATTCTCACAATTTGTATTGTTTCTTTACTTTCGATGATTAATGTCACTTAATTTGAATTACATGTATTCTGAATTATCACATTATAGGATTTCATAAATGATGTAAATTTTTTTCAATAAATTTAACTGAAACTCGTAAAACAAAGGGAGATAATTTGAAACTTGTGTTTCCAAAAATGTGACTAGATCTCCCAAGGTTGATTTTTGGAATTACCAAAAATTTGATGGGAGTGAAAACATAATTGTAAAAAACTGTGGACTTGTTTGAATAAAATTAAAATTGTATAACAATCATAAAGCCCTGTTGACACTGAGCCTTTTGCAGAATTGGAAAGGGCTTTAAACTTAAATGATTGAATATGGATAAACATACGGAAAACACTACAGAGCATTGTGAAAAGTCATAAAATAAAATAATGAAAAGCAATTTATTTTATTGATAATCATGTAAATCTATTGTGCCTGTGAAATTGTGAATGTAAGCATGGTCAAAGATATTATGTAGGCTTGCATGTGCATAAAATCACCTAAAGTCATACCATAGTTAACCATGGTCATTGCAGACTTGACCATTGTTAACCATGGTCATTGCAGACTTGACCATGGATAAGTCAGATTCAACCATGGTTATTTTTTTGGAAACCATGGTTGTTGATGGCTAGACCATGGTCGATATTATAAGCATGGTTGACAATGGTATACCATGGTCAGAAGCATGGATAACCATGGTTGAACCATGGTCAACCATGCTTTAACCATGGTCAACCATGCTTGTTCCTGCTTTGTCCATGGTTGTCCATGGTCGACATCTAGTAAAATATATGGTGTTGAAAGATCTGTTCAGAAGCTGATGGTAAATATCATTTTCTAACCCATAGACAAAACCAATTAAAATCCATGGTACATGCCTTCAAACTCAGCAGCAAGGTAAAGGTTTAAAACCTTTACAATTTAGGACAAAACTGTAGCACGAACCCTGTGAACATATTATCACAAATTCACAGTATACGAAACCATCTCTGCTCAATTTTTATATTAAAGATAAAAATTTAAATACCTTTGAGCCATCAACATCTTTTCTTAAACTTTTGGGCAACACTTGTAAAGAACTCTATTAATTGGCCATGACTTCAATGATAATGTATGAAAGATTGCACAATAAAGAATTGAAAAGGCTAATTTTTTGCTCTTTGTTTTTAAATGTACTTTCTATTAGAAAAGTTTGTCGGGGGTATTCAAATTAAAATGTTATCGTGAAAATAGTATGAAATGCTTTGTAAGGAACCATTTCCCATGGCGCTGCAGCAAGCATGTTCTTATGCATTTTTGTAACAAATATTACTATTAAATGGCAAATTTAATTGTTCAGGGGAATTAGTATGGAATTTTATTAAATATAATAATGGATTATTAGTTTTTAGAGTACAATGCACAGCATGGATAATGGAAAGATAAATAGTATACAAATGTTTCAATTTTGCTCTTGCGTAATATCAGAAAGATATATCCTGTTGTTCCTTGTCATAACAAAAGTCTGTCCAAGTGTAAAAATATCATCCATTTGTTTTGTCGGAGAATGATATATAAGTATATAAAATAAGAACCCCATCCTCGTTTACATATAAAGTCCATAAAGCCATGACTTATTCAGTCATGTGGACAATGCAACAATATACAATAAAAAGTTCGGCACTAGTCAAACTGATATACAATGCAATATTATGGAAATTTTCTTGATCTTTAGGAAAGGGATAGCATTTAATCAGCGAAGAAATCATTCGTAATTGTGTATGTGATGAAAGAGGTTGCTATCGCTAAGCCAAGCGCCCATTTACAAAATTGAAAATTAACAATAGCTTGTGCTTCAATGTCAAACATTTTTCTGCTTGATAAGACCAGGCGCTAATATTGTATAATTTATCGCTTTTCTTAGATTTATCCAAAACTACATACATAATAGCAGACATTCTTATAAAGGAAAGGATCAATTATTTGTAAGAAAATTGATTTTTCAACAAGGGAGTGATTTATCTATGGCAAAAGAAAAAAAAAGAATAAATCTTGTACCCACGACTTTAGACCTCTTCCTAAACGGATTGTTTTCTCTGCAAGAGATGATGATTGCATATGTTTTCCCGACCAAAATATAAACATAATCCTCACATTCTAGTCAATTAGAGCCAAGTCGTCACTTGAAGATTAAAACACCGATTTGGCTTCTCGTGAGTATTAAATTGTTAAATTGAAATGTAGGTTTTCGGAATACTTATAGGTTTTAGAGATTACTAATATGAGATATTTCATGGCGAAATTTAAGCAATTATCTCCCATAGGATATGTGTTTCATGTTGAGGCAGTTAGCGTTATATAACTGATGGCAAATTTTAGTGGTTTTAAAGGGCAACATTGGGTTCATAATTAATAAGGTGTCTTCATCGTGAAGTTGATTATTTAAGACATTAATGAGTCTGCTCAAACCATATAAGTGGTTATTTTTCGTGCTGACTTTATTTTTCACTTTATCGGGGTTATTCTGGAGTCCTGAAAATTACATACCAAGAAATATATTTTATATGAGACTTCCCGTGAAAATAAAATCGAACAATTTTCCAAGAAATCATGAAATTTAATTGTGACACGCAAATAAAACACTTAAATGGTATGTTTGGCATTATAATCCGTTTCTTATATTCATGCCAATATGTCTATAAATTTTGTTGTTAAAATGTCTTGAAAATTGATTGATTGATTAATTGTACTCCCCACGAACGAAGTTCAGGGGGTATATAGGAATTTTCTTGTCCACCTGTCTGTCCGTCTGTCTTTCTGTGACAATTTTTTGTAACAGTTTTCTCTACTCACTGTCACTTGAAATTTTATATGCTAGTTTGAAATGATGTCCCATACTGCAAGAAGCGATTTCAGGTTTGCCGGACATCTTTTTTCTGTTTACCGAGTTGTTTAAATATCTTTCTTCAATTATAGAAACTTTTCATATTAGTTTTCTGAGTAACTACCAATCACTCCTATTGAAATTTTGTATGCAAGTTAAAAATGATGTCTTACACTACAGGTAGCAAATTTATGTTTGCCGTAAATCTACTTCCTGTTTACCGACTTACATCTTCTGTCAGTTGTAGAAATTTTTCATAACAGTTTTCTCATTAACTTCAAATCACTGCTAGCCAAATTTTTGTATGGACATTTAGAAAGATGTCCCACATGGCAAGTAGCGATTTCATGTTTGCCTGACATCTACTTCCTGTTTACAGACTTACCCGCTACTTAATTTTCAAGATCTTTTGTCAATTGTAGGTTTTTGTAAAAGTTTTCTCAATAAATACCTATCACTGCCACTTGAAATTTTGTATGCGAGTTTAAAACAATGTCCCATACTGCAAGTAGCAAATTCAGGTTTACCGGACATCTACTTCCTGTTTACCGACTTACCTTCCTGTAAATTGCAGAAACTTTTCGTAACATTTGTTACAAAATTTTTATTACATTTTGCCATTGTCCAGTGCTAACTGTTTTTTTTTATACCCCGCCACACGATGTGGCGAGGTATTATGTGATACCCTCAGTCGTGTGTCCGTCTGTCAGTCTGTCCGTCTGTCCCATGTTAGGTTTCCGACTGATAACTTGTGAACGAAATAACACAAGGTCTTCAAACTTGGTATGTTAGTTGTTTACCACAAAACTCAGGTCAAGTTTAATTTTGGTTGCAGAGTTCCAAGGGATTCTGGAGTTATGCCCCTTGAAACTTTGAAATTTTGCCAATTTTAGGGTTTCCGACTGATAACTTGAGAACGAAATAACACAATGTCTTCAAACTTGGTATGTAAGTTGTTTACCAGAAAACTCAGGTGAAGTTCGGTTATGGGTTCAGAGGTCCAAGGGGTTCTGGAGTTATGCCCCATGAAACTTTGAAATTTTGTGAATTTTAGGGTTTCAGACTGCGATAACTTGTGAAAGAAATAACACAACGTCTTCAAACTTGGTATGTACCGGTACGTTGTTTACCACAAAACACTGGTCAAGTTCCATTTTGGGTTCAGAGGTCGAAGGGGTTTGTGGAGTAATGCCCCTTACAACTTTGACATTTTTCAAATTTCAGGGTTTCCGACTGATAACTTGTGAACGAAAAGACACAAGGTCTTCAAACTTGGTATGTAAATTGTTTACCACAAACTCGGAGGTCAAAGGGGTTCTGGAGTTATGCCCTTGAAACTTTGAAATTTTGCAAATTTTTGGTTTTGTACTCATAACTTTGAATGAAATAACATACTGTCTTCAAACTTGGTAATAATAATAATAATAATAATAATAATAAAGGCTTTATTTCAAGAGGGTAACACAGTTAGTTACAAACTAATCTTCCCTGAGGTATGTAAATTGTTTACCACAAAACACAGGCCACGTATATTTTTGGGTTCAGCTGTACACATTGCCTTAACTTAGAAATTTTTTGAAAAGTCGAGGGGTATCATGTAATGCATCATTACTATTTTCTCAAATTATTTTGGAGGCAACCTACTGGGGTAGTGCTGGTATCATTTAGTGGCCCACCAGGCCACAGTACCTGTAGTTTATATTGAATTACTTTGAGAAATAATTATGTAGGCAATAAGCCAAAAGGAAAATTTTGAAAATCACATGTAAACAAACATATATATGAAGCAGTAAGAAAGTCTCATATTTAATTAGACCCTGCTATGATTTACACTAGAAAATGCTTTATAAGCTCAACTGACCCAAATGGTCATTTGAGCTATTTCCATCACTTGGCATCCATCTGTTGTAAACTTTTTCAAAAATCTTCTCTTTTGAAACTGTTGAGCCAAACTTAGCTTGAATCATTAACAGGGTATCATGTTTAAAATCGTATCCCAAGATTTTGAGGACCAAACAACATAGTTGTCTTTACTAAGCATAGGGGTAAATTGCTGTTTTTGGCAAATAGCTCAAAAATGGTTACAGATATATCAAGAATCTTACATGGAGAATAAGTGTTCAGCATGACAAATTTTACAGGCTGTGCAAATTTGAAGAAAATCTGTTAACCTGGTTATGGAGTTATTGCCCTTTTGCAGTATTTTTTTTTTTAATTTGACTATTTTTTATAAAAAATAACTATAACAGATAAAGGTCAACTTACAATTGCGAAAATGTTCAGCATGTCAAGATTTTAACCCACCTTGAAATTTTGAAGAAAATCTGAATACAGATATAAGAGTTATTGCTCTTATTGGTCAAATTTTAAATGATTTTATAGAAGATCCATCCATAAATAATTGGGTCCAGATGGTAAGATTTTATTATTTTTTTTCTCAATTAAACTTTATCAATGAACTCAAAGTATTGAAGTTCATGAACTTTTGTCTAGGGTATAACCTCCTCTGGGTTCATTGAATATGACTTAATAATCCTAGGATGCTATCTGAGTGTCATATCTAGTTAGAATTGGAGCCAATGAAAAGCAATAAATAAAAATTGTGGCCTGTTGTGAGCACTTTGCATTCATTTTACCATACTTGGAATGGTGGTGTTGACCCTTGATCATGTTCTATAAAAATAATGACAAATTAGAAGTAAAGTGGAATTTAGCCACTAAACCTTTTAATTCCCAATGGTTAAAAACTATTTAGAATTCAGCTGTCTTTTCTATATCCAATGGGAAACCATTGACAAACATCAGTGAACTTGTTCAATCCTATACATTTTCACTTTGTTCAGCAATGAAAAAAATCCTGGGACATTTGATATTTATGGAATTGGAATAATTTTATCTTTTTAGCTTGCAGGGACGAATGTCTGGAGAGCTATTGTCATAACCGCCGTGTCATCAGCAAAACTTTAACCATGGCTTGTGAAATGGAAACCTGAAGAAATAAGATGTTGATATATTGTTTGTGACTGCCATATGATGAGAGCTTTCTGCTGGTACCATACATGTAGATATTTTACCTTGACCTTGCCCTTAGGGCAAATTTTAAATAACTTTAACCTTGCCTCTAGAAGGCTGTATAGTGATGGGGTGTTAATATTTGGTATGTAACTTCCTCATGATGAGAGCTTTCTTGTGGTAACAAACTTGTAGACATTTTGACTTTGACCTTGACCTTAGGGCAAATTATAAAAAACTTAAACCTCTAGAAGGTAGGCTTTTAGTGGCAGGGACTGTTCATATTTGGTATGATGTGAACTTTCTAACGGTACCATATTTTTAGACATTTTGACCTTGACCATTTCCTGAGGGTATCTAAAAAAAAATTTAACCTTGCTTTTAGAATTAAGTTGTTTAGTGGTAGGATGTTCATATTTGGTATTTGACTTTTTCGTGATGAGAGCTTTCTGATGGTATCTTATTTGAAGACATTTTGACCTTGACCTTGCCCTGAGGGCATTTTTTTTAAAGCTTTAACCTTGCTTCTAGAAGTTAATTGTATAATGATAGGGTGTTTATATATGATATGTGACTTCCCAGTGATAAGAGCTTTCTGCCAGTACCATATAGACGTTCCCCCGAAGGCATTTTTTAAAAAACTTGAATCCTGTTTCTAGAAGCTATACTTTAAGTGGTATGGAGTTCCTTTTTTGCATGTAACTTCCTTGTATCACATTTGAAAATTAATAAACATTACAATTCTGAAAATGTATAATTTTCAAATTTGTTGTGCATTAAGGTCACTCATTACTAGCCAGCTATGTTGTCTTCTGACATCTCTTTATAAATTTTCTTGACAACTGATTAAGCTTCAGATGCTTGTTCAGCCATGCTTAATATTAGGTCTGATATGAGATGGATGATTTCTGTCCATGGATACACTGAAACAGGAATTGAAACAATACCCAGGTACCAGTGACTAAAACTTGATAGGAATGCATGGGTAAAAAATTTATGATTTTGCTTTTTTCCTTGTAAATCTGTAAGCCAAATGAAGTTTTCTCTATTTCCATGACTTCTGCAAACTTTTTTTTACATTCACTCTGTCTTCAACTGCATATTAAGCGTCAGGTTTTCACTTTAACACGTGGTGCTAAGCATGGTTTAGGAAACAATAAAAAAGTAGTTTTTGTCTATCTAAGCATCAGGTTTTCACTTTTAACACGTGTTGCTAAGCATGGTTAACGAAGCAATAAAAAAGTAGTTTTTGTCTATCATCTTTTGGTCAAAATATTCCTTTTAAGTTAATGAATCTAATGTAAATTTGAGTTAAATAATCCAATGTCTCGACTAATTCATCAAGTCTTTTGGAGGAAAACACAAAATTGATTGGAATCACAGAGAGGCCATTGATTTGGTAATGTTCTGCCATTTAATTAAACCGTGGTAGCTATTAAACCTTCGGCGTGATGGCTTTTTGTCTTCGTATGGTCATCACATCTCCATAAAACCTTGCTTCTCTGTCAAACACTTAAAAGTTTTGGATGGATTTTCTGTTAAAACAGTTAATTTCGTAGACAAATCAGAACATTTTGCGAGTTTAACTCGGTATAATTGATCCTTTTTAAAACATAAAATAAGGTCCGTACATATAAATGTTGTTGTCTTTTAATAAAAGATTTGCGATCTTTATTGTTTTTCATTAATCACAGAGATAATGCAAATATAAAGCATATTTTAGTTGAATTTTTCACAATTATGGTCGATCATCGTTGGAATTAGAATTTATGAAATATTACGGAAAATGTGATATTGTAATCGAAAAATTTATGGTGTTGTTGCACGAAGATTTGGGGAAAAATTAAATTGTATGATTTTGAGATAACAATTAATGAGAAGGGATGATAATTGATCAATATTGATATTATACAACACAAATTCTGACATTCAACAATGTTTAATTAACAACAAATGGTGAAGAATTTTTAAGCTACCACGAAATTTTGAGAAAATTTTGGTTTTGAAATGATGACTTAGATTTTTTTGTATCACACAAAAACAATCATTGGGATTGTTTGCATACTTTAATATGATTTTCAGTAGAGAATCCTATTGATTTTTTATACCCTCTACACGAAGTGGCGTGGTATTATGTGATACCCTCAGCCGTGTGTTGGTCCGTCTGTCCGTCCATCCCCCAAAGGTTTCCGACTGATAACTTGTGAACGAAATAATACAAGGTCTTCAAATTTGGTATGCAAGTTGTTTACCACAAAACTCAGGGGAAGATCGATTTTGGGTTCAGAGGTCCAAGGGGTTCTGGAGTTATGCCCCTTGAAACTTTGAAATTTTGTGAATTTTAGGGTTTCTGACTGATAACTTTTGAAAGAAATAACACAGGGTCTTCAAACTTGGTATGTAAGTTGTTTACCACAAAACTCAGGTCAAGTTCGATATTTGGGTTCAGAGGTCCAATGGGTTCTGGAGTTATGCCCCTTGAAACTTTGAAATTTTGTGAATTTTAGGGTTTCTGACTGATAACTTGGAAACAAAATAACACAAGGTCTTCAAACTTTGTATGTAAGTTGTTTACCACAAAAATCAGGTCAAGTATGATTTTTGGTTCTGAGGCCTAAGGGGTTCTGGAGTTATGCCCATTGAAACTTTGAAATTTTGCAAATTTTAGGGTTTTGTACTCATAACTTGTGAATGAAATAACATACCGTCTTCAAACAGGGTATGTAAATTGTTTACCACAAAAAACAGGCCAATTATAATTTTGGGTTCAATGGTACACATCGCTGTGGAGTTATAGCCCTTTTAACTTAGAAATTTTGTGAAACGTGGCGGGGTATCATGTAATCCACCATTACTATTTTTAGTGTCTGCACCCATGCAAAGATGAAAGTTATATTGGCTAAAAATATATTAAAATTTTGTATCTGTCACCAATGTCACTGTATCAGTAAAACCAAACTTTGAAAAAATGTGTCTGGCAACTCACATTCACGATGGCCACCAGCTGAGAACAAAACTTAACATTGAATCCTTATGGAAAGCATTCAAAGATTTTCTTTGAAGCGGCAGTGCCAATTTTAACCAATCATAATAATTCTTTGATGGTCCCTTTTAAGAAATATGTCCAGCAAGTCCACACGTCATCCAAGATTGCCACAAGTTTTACATTGGACCATCAGGAAAAACACAATTAGAGCTCTTTTCATTTGAAACTACTCAGCTCCATTTGAACCAGGTTTGGTTACAAATGTCCTAAGTTGGCTTCCTTTGAAAAATGTGTTTAGGTCAGAACTGCATCACTTTCAAGATGGCCACCAACTGGTAGCATAGTTTAGCTTTGGACCCTTATAGAAAACAGATCTTTTCCTCTGAAGCCACATAGACAATTGCAACAAAACTTATAGTTACAAAAGTCCTTTGATGGTCCCTTTTCAAAATGTGACTGGCAAGTCGAAGATGGCCTACAGTGGGAACTTAAAGTTTAACACTGAACTCGACAAAAAACCCATTCAAAGGTCTCATACTCATTCTCTTAAGGCAAATTGGAACCAAGCTTGGTCATGATTGTCCCACTTTGAAAAATATGTCTTGCATTTTGTCTGCATTGGTTCCAGTATGGTTGTCAGTTTGCATCATATATATGATAACGTAGGGCCATAACAAAATTCAGTTCTATTTATATATGAGAAAATGAGACTCTGACATTTGTCTATGTCAGCCATGATCCAGGTGAAGAGCCTCATGTTCAAATGCATGATTAAATGCTACATGAAATAGTGTCTATCTATCTGACCAATTTTAATTACAACTGCAAAAATCATGAAGAAATTGATGTTCAGAAAAAGTATCATATTCCTAAAGTAGTTGATAAATTATTTAATTGAAAAGGAGACAGCCATTTGTCCAAACTAAATAAAAGTCACATTTTAAAAATGGCACTTATAGAATAGTCAACAAATTTCATCAAAGGAATCGTACATCACTATCTTTTTATATGACGGCATGTCATTTTTCCAAGGATTTCAACTTTATATATGATTAATAGGATCGGTAATAGAATAGAATATTAATTAATGACCAAATAATAGTATTTATTAAAATAAAAATATTGACTTTATATATTCATCGTATTCTGACTCTGTCTATGATGCATTAAGGATGCTGTATTTAACTTGTTCATTAAATATTGATATTTTGTATTTAAAAGATAATCATTAGTGTTAGTCGTTATTACATTTTACATTCGCCCATTCTCATTTAAATTGGAAATCTAATGCTTTTAATTGTTATAGTAATTATCATTATGGCATTTGTATTCCGGTTCAGGGCTGTTCTTCACAATTTGATCACGGTATTGAATGAATTTATCACATTTTCAGTTTTAAAGGATCAATATCAGGTCCTTCTTCAATTAATAAAGTTTTGGTTTTCAATGTGTTTTTGGCATTGCAAATCTTTCCTCCAGCAATTTAGATTTCATTTGTTTATTATTGGTTATTTAAACATTTTCAATGCATTTCCCTATCATTTGCTTATAAATTGAATTTTATTGGGAAATGGAAAATTATCAATTTGCAAAAGCTACCAATTCCCAGGATATATTTTAAAGACTGTTGTTTATAAAATTTAGATGAAAAATTTAAATACAGAAGGTTTATTACTAACAGTAGACATAGAAATGTATAACTCTCATAAGAGCCCAGGCATACACATAATATAAAACCTTTAACTGTCAGTCAATCCCCAAACTTTAATTATTGATGGTGAAAATCTACTGAAATTGAGTATAAGAATTTCTTCTATCTTCTCAGTGACTTTTCCAGAACTTAGCCCATGCCATTGAGAAAATTGATGGGCATCATTTTAATTGGGGAAAACAATTTCAACAATTTAACCTTGACATAAAACCAAAAACAGAACTTGTTTCTTATACAGAAAAACATTGAAACTCTTTTCTATGGATTTCATTGGCAGATCCAAAAGGGGGCAGGGGTTGGAACCCCCTCCTTTTTTGGACATTCATGTATTTATTAATAAATATCCTGATGTTTTACTAAGAAATAGCCACAAAAACTTTCAGGCCTTGCTCTGCTTGGTGAAATTTCCTTTCACTTCTAAGTTGGAACCCCCCTTTTAAAATTCCCTGGATCCACGTCTGGATTTGCAGGTATGAATTTCACCTCGAGATTTGGGAAAAAATAAAACATTTTGCCATTGGGACTGGAGGAGACCCATTATAGGAAAAGCACTGCTCGGTCCAATTATGTTAAAAAAAAAAACCACTTATTCACGGTTTCTACAGAATCAAAGAATCAAGTTACTGCCAGTGAAAGTTTTTTGATCCCTGCAGACATATGTTCTGTTGGTTTCTGTAAGTAACAATGTTAAATCCAATAGGGTACCCTGACCAAAATTCTGTGAGCAGTATTGCTGCAAGCATTGTATCATAATTTTCCTTTGAAAATTTTGGTCCAGATTTCAAGCGAAGTCACTGAGCTCTGTGGAATTCAAATTGAAATATTACCAGGGTAATGGGATATCCATTCATGAACAGATAAAAAGAATTGTATTGGATATTTCATTTTTTAACAAATTAACCATGATATTCTGTATCAAAAACAAAATTGTCTTGTATTACATACTTTCCTCGTTACCAGAAGACATTGGATGATTATTATGTCCTTTGATCTAGAATAACTGGCTCACACCTCATACTTAAGATTTAAGGATGCTTTCATTGCTTAAATATTTTTATGCCCCCCAGACCAAACATCGGGGGCATTTTGTTTTTGTCCTGTCTGTCTGTCTGTCCGTGCGTCCAAAACTTTAACCTTGGATATAACTTTTGAACTATTAAAGATAGACTTATCATACTTTGCAAGTATATAGATCTAGTCAAGAGGATCATAAATATACCCAAAAATTAGGTCAGGTCAAAGGTCAAAGTCACAGAGGTCAAAATTTAAGTGTTGGATGTTTTATATGCAAAGAATGATAACTCTAACCAAAATATTAAGATTCCATTTTCAAATTTTATTAAACTAATACAAGTGATGCTGAGGGCATATGTAGTGTTTCACAAACACATCTTGTTCAGCTTATTTTTCTTGATTTAAGCAAACAACACAAAACAGATTTTCAGTTGTTATACTGTCAGCAATTCAAGTTTGGGGATGAAAGTCTGTCTGTCCATCCATGTGCTTTGTCAATGCTTGTCTTCCAAAATGGCTATAATATTGATTTTGATGAAATGTGTAATGCTGTATGAAAGCTAATGATGTGCATGAAGCTATATGGTTAATTGTTCCTCAAAGTTTTGGAAGTGGAGATAATTCAGCTTAAAATAAACTTTCTGAAAAAAGGGGTATATGCTCATTGAATTTTGATGAATTGTTGCATTATTGTAGTGTAGGGGAGATAGTTCAACTTATAGGGGAGATAGTTCAACTTAAAGATACTTTCTTGAAAAAAAGGGCTGCAGTTCCTGATGTCAGGGCATGCTCTCCAATATGGCTTACTTCGAATGATTTTGATGAAATTTTAAACAATTGTAGTATACAATCTGTGGATGTGCATGAAGTAATATGGTTGCTGCTGAAAATTTTGAAGAGGAGCTATAATACAACCAAAATATACTTTCTGGAATAAAAGGGGCCTTACCTTGCCAGGGTATATGTCCTGAGTTAAGTAGCTCATTGAATTTTGGTGAAATTTTGCAGTTGAGGATGTGCATGCAGTAAAATTGTTGCTGTTCAAAATTTGTATGGCCAGTTTATTTATACATCATCAGCACATGTTCTTCTAAACAGCCCATAGGATTTTAATGAAATGCCACATAGTTGCAAAGCACAAACCTGAGGATATGCATAAAGTAATATGATTTAGGTTATATAGGGGCGCATTACTTTTCCGGAAATTTTTCATATGTTAATTATTACGTCTCCGCAAATTAAAAGTATATGTTTCCGAATGTTTTTTGTATTATGTTTCCGAAAATTTACCTGGTTCATAAGGTAGCTTTCATAACTATTATAGGAATAAAAGTAATTTTGGAGGAGTTTAACGATGTGTAAACGCGGCTGACTCACTCACAAACTAAATAAAGTCCGAAGGACTTTATGTAGAGTTTGTGAGTGAAAGGCAGCGTTTACACATCCATAAACTCCTCCAAAATTGCTTTTATTTCTTATAATTCCAATCCTTTGAACTTTGAACAATGTTGTCACTCATTTTTACGTCACCATGTACTGCGCTATTTAACGTCGTAGTGTATTAATGGGCAAGAAAAGTTTATCGAGAAATAACTTTTTTGTTGTTCATGACGTTGACCAATGAAATTGGACGTTGCATTAGCAATTGGAATTATTTTAATATATTTTATAAGGCCTGAAAAAAAATATGTCTGTTTCCGGTAACATGCTCTTCAAAATTAGGGTCGGTAGGTAGGCACATTTTTTTACTTTTTTCAAAACTTTTTACAGACATATAGGGAGTTACTTCTGGACTTCAACAGTGCTTCTTTAAAAATTGCCAAAAAAACTTTAGGGTAGGCAATTTTAGCCCCTAAAATCTAGGGTTGGTCAGGTTACCGGAAACACAGATTTTTTTTTTATTCTGCCTAATGGTAAAAAAATGTGTTGAACACAAAATTATCATCAATATTGTGAAGCAATGTACTGGATTGATCTGCTTAAGTAAGACTACCCTTCATTGTTTGATTCAATTGATAAATCCAGATGGTCGCTATTAGGCCGGTTTGACTGTATATAGATTTGGTTAATCGATGTCCATATAAAGATGCCAGTAAAAATTTTGAAAATGTTCACTTTAGGAGTATGAAGGGCACATAAAGGTAAAAGATGCCCAACATTTAGACCCACCAAAATGAATTTCTGAAAAAAAGTATCATACTTTTTAAGTATTGTACCCGATGCATTAGAACAAAAATACTAAAAGAACAGTAAATGGCCAAAGTTGCAGATTTAAAAAGATGTAAATGCTCAAAATTTGACTCACGTAGTGATCTATATTTTTTTTTTTTAACATTATTTCTTTTAAATGTCAAATGGTTCATAATAAAACTTTAAATTGGTGATATAATGTAAAAAATATTTTACAAAGGAAAGGTTATTTTTTTTCTGGAAAGGTGATATGTATTTTTTCTGGAATCGTAAACATTTTTTTTCAGAAAGGTACTACTTTTTTCCAGAAACGTAATGCCAATTTGCGGAAATGTAAAACACCGTTATATAGTATTGGGAGAAGTTATTCCAAACCTTGTAGTGAATCACAATTTGTGTTTTTTTAATGTTTGGAGATTTTTTTTTTTACAACTTCAATAAATGTATATTGGATTTTATTTAGAGTTATCTATCCTTTCACACAGATTTTTATTTCCAGCGGGTAAATAACATGGATTTATTTATAGTATTTGTGCAGAGTTTTATAATCTTTGTGGTGTATTTATGGCCAATTTAACTCCCATAAATAATGTAATATTATTCAATAATTAATTTTATTGCTTTTGCCAACAATGAAAGATATTTATTACTTTCGATCTTCCTTTGAGATCTTATAATTAAATTAGTAACTTTATGATATATACAAACTCATTTAGGTTTCTTTGTCATGAAAAACAATTGACAAAAATTTTGCAAATCATCATTTTATTTCCATTAAATTGTGGTCATAAATTATTAAATTTTTTAATTGAAGAATGTTCAAAAAGAGAAGGAAAAATAAAATATAACCTTACGTAATGATTACTAAGACAGTTTAATAAATTATTTTTATAAATGAAAAAAATAAATATTAGTCCTTGGTTGCATTTTAAATTGACTCATTTTGAATTCTTTTCAATATTTTTTTTTAATTGTAAAAATTTCACAGTTTGTGATTTTATAGAAATATTTATGAACAAACTTTTGATTAATTTGTCAGACTAAGATGTAAAGATAAGACAGGTGTTTTTTACATTTTATTCCTGTAGGAGGTCTCAGGTGAAATTTACCTGGACCATTAAAAAAAATTAGGGGTCATAGGTCAATGGTATAATTATAGGAATAAATCTTGTTTAACTAGAAATTAGGATTAAATATCCAATTCTTGTTTTTGTCACTAAAATCTTTTATCTTTATCTTTATTACATCTTTTTCAATGATTTATGATGATTTGTTAATCCATATTTACAAAATTTTTACAACCACCCCCTCAAGGCACAAAAATAGAATCACCCAAATTTTGAATGAATGGCTTGTTGAACATAGTAAAATCTTTGTGACCTAGAAATTTTTGGTGGTAAAGATAGCTTGACCTAAATGGATGGGGTATGGAGAAAAGATGTTATTATTTGTTGTGGTGGATAGGTATTTCCTCTTGTTTACAGACCAGTGCTCAAGGTAAACAAAATATGTACTGAATACACATCCTCCTTGTAAGCTCCCACATTGCTAGAAATTTAAACACCACTGAATGTTTCACATTCCTGTATTTTTATGCAGCTGTTTACAAATTAGTTTCTTATCATTTTGCACCACAAAGATATTTATTTATATAAAAATTATGTTACATGTTGTTGAAATGCTTGCTTCATTTAACTGAGAGAATGTTTTCTTAGTAAACTTGTAAAGGATGTGTTTTTTGCCTTAAGAACATGAATTTTCTTGTCTGACCTTATTAAGATTCTCACTTATTGACACTGAATAAATAGTTTTGATTTTAAGATATTTAAAGATCTTTTTTTCTTCTTTTGCATTTATCATGTTTATGTGGTTTTACAAATAGTTCAAATTTAAAATCCAGAGTGTTAATTTGGTATTTAAAATTCAAATACCCAAGTCACTAATGTAAAAACCAAATATATCATTAAATTTACTTCTGTATATAACTAATACAGAACAGTTGTTTGACAGATTGTATTTTAAATCTTTGTCTCTTATTTCCCTATGTTTTGACAAAATACTTACATTCCTTACTATCCAAAGGCCAAAGGCCAAAGAAAGACAGTCCAAATAGAAAAAAATACATGTAATTTAGTCAATAATGGCTCAGAAAATTACAAAATAGGCTTCATAATTATGAGATTGAAACTAAATTCCATAATATGATTTAAACCAGTTGGGTGTCACTTTCCCTTCTTTATTATACTATACATCTTGAAAGTGAAGGGGACATAATGGGGTAGAAATAAGAAATTGAAAATAAGGGACCACAGGGTCCCTAAAGTTTGAAATCTAGGAATCCTTCCAAGAAATTAGGGCCCTTCATTTGGCGAAGTGACATACTGTTCAAAGCAAATTGTTCTTTCGGCGAGGGGTTTTGGGCTGCTCAAGGCCCCCAGAAGACTTGGGGTAAATCATGAAAAATACTGCATTCTGGCAATATCCTGAATGGTGAATAAAAGGAATATGGAGTAAATGCACATGAGACAAAGTCTCTACAAATACATGGTAAAAAACAAGCAAAGGAACAACGCTTTTATTGTTGTTCTTCATCTTGAAGTCACCATGAGGCCTTCAACAATGAGCTTTGCTCATACCTCATAGTAAGTTCAAGACGGCCCCTAGCACCAGTTTAAGCGGAATTCTTTGCTAATTGTCGAGCAACGCTACATCCATGTCTTTCTTGGTCATGGGTGCGGGATTGTCAACAAACATCAATTAAACTGGCAAAGTGCTCTTACAATCACTGTCATCCTTTGCCCGACAAAAGCACTAGTGTCTTAAGCTAGTGGACAACTACAACATATAGGCAAACACAGGGCACTCATCAAGTCGAATATAAGAAAACTTAGTGAGATGTGGGCACTTAAAACAGGTGGTCTGGATTACATTTCGAAAATTACAAAAATAATTGCCAAAATTTGAAAGTATCAATAGTATATCCATATGAGAAATTCTCTCACGCACA
>MJUU01049797.1:62600-74995 GCA_002080025.1 Modiolus philippinarum
AAAAACAAGCAAAGGAACAACGCTTTTATTGTTGTTTTTCATCTTGAAGTCACCATGAGGCCTTCAACAATGAGCTTTGCTCATACCTCATAGTAAGTCTTAATTAAACTATAATTTTTTAGGGTGCATTTTCAAAATATTCAATGTTTTTCTGTAAACTGAGTTCAACAAATCGTCCAGACTTATAAGCTTAAAACTTATATTTCATTCTAGTACTGAAGAGTTTCATAAACTAATATAATCTCTTCATTTTATAGCATGCTGTATTTATATTTATTCCTATTTAAAGATATTTCATAAAATTTGTAAGATATCTCATAAACTTTATCTTATTATCTTTAGAGATATCTTATAAAAAATTGAAATTTGAAATAAAATTTTGTTTTTCCAGTTCCACCAACGATAACAGAAAGCACACCAAATAAATATAGACAGATACAGGGTGCTACAGTAACGTTGTTTTGTAAAGTATCAGGCACACCAGAACCCACAGGATTCTGGGCAAAAGACAGCGCAGAGCTTCAACCTTCGTCGAGAGTGACAATATCATCGGACAACACCGAGGTTGAAATAAGGAATTTACAGAGATCCGACGGAGGAACTTATATGTGTACATTTACAAACACAATTGGCAGTATATCACAGAGAATAGACTTAATTGTAGAAGGTATGAATTAGTGAAGATTTATGTCGTTGAAAAAGACGTAGAGGGGCGTAAATTGGTAAATCTTCATTCAGAAACTTAATTGTATACTACAGTAAGTAAAGAAGTTTTAAATTGACTTTAAGAGTAAATTATGGTGACAGAAAGTGGGACAAATATGTGATATATTGAATATCATCCAGAATGAAGTGTCTGGGGTAATCACATGTACAATTTTATACACAAGTTAAAAAAGTTATTAGGGGCAGAAATTTTGTTGTTAAGATGACATGTCAATGGGCTTTAATCATCTTCAACATGTTAAAAATAACATAATATCTAAAAATGTTCAGAAACATGCTACATTTTCATTATGAAATATTGAAGTTTATTATAATTTCATGGACAAAGACTTTGAGGATTTTAAAAATTTTCCCTTTTCTCATTTTTGCTTTGGTATTCGTTTGCCGATGTGATTACATGTACATTAAAACGAAATTTCCCTTCATGAAAGTTAAGGCATGAATTTGATTGTTGAGACTACTGATTCACATGATAATGTCAGTGATCCCTTACAAGTACAATAGTATACCACTATCCTGGATCACCATAGTCTTTCATTTGTGTCATTTTCATTGAAGCAAGAAAGACGTAATTTAAGCTGAACAGGTTTTATTAATATTACACTATTACTTGGCTTCGTCGTTTTTTGTAATTGGAACCTTTTATTAGTACAGCGTTGATCTTTACGGAAATAGGAACTGCATTAATGGCAATGCTTTCTGCAAAAAATACAAATTAGACTGGAGAATAATATTTCCATTCTAATGATTTTATAGTTGATTTTATGATGTAAGAAAGCTGTAAACGGACTTGTGTTCAGATATCATTGAAAGGTTTACAATCGTTTAATAATCCGAACAAAGTAAGCGCCATATTTGCAAGGTTATTATAACATAATAACAATGGATTGAACATCCTTTAAGTTATATATTGTTTTATGATTAGTCATTGACTTGATTATCTCCCCTGCATAAATGTACATGTGAAGTGGTAGCCGACCTCTGAATTTTCCGTCTTTGGAAGTAATTGACAAATTTGAAAAAGTTAAACAACTTGTCTCAGAAACAATGTCATGAAACCTAAGTTTTCTTAATATTGACCTAACAAACTGAACGGAAATCTTCAGAACAATTTTGAGATCTGAGGGTCGTAAAGAAGGGTGTTGAAATAATAACATCTGTTTGATGTATGAGAAATCGGAATTTTGTAATTGTTGTATATAAGTACTGTACAAATGTACACAAAATGATAAAAATCATATATTATTTATGAAAATTAAAAAAAGGCCATGTATATTATATGAAACTATGTAACCATTTTAATACCACGGTCTTCAACAATGAGAATTAGGAACACAGACTAAAAGAAAAGCTCTACAAGGTTAAACATAAATATCTAGCAAACTTCCTTTATGGTAGTTCAATCCTTATAAAAATATCAGACAGAATTTTTTTATTTAAAGATACATTGTATTTTGTAGGTCTTAGTCCATTTGTTCCAAAAATAAAATAAAAATGATATGTCACTGATCATCTTTTCCTGTTATCAGGCTCTGAAAAACAGGCCAAATTCAGTATTTTTCAGCAAAAAAAAGATAGTATGTGCACCTGGATTAAGGTAGATCGACACTAATACATGGCACATTCGATTGGTGCATTTGCGAAACACAAGTCAGATGCGGAATTGACTTGATTTTCAAGCCGGAATATTCCTTTTTTGGCCTTTTCATTGTGACATCATAATAGATTGACATATACTTTCCCCCAAATTAGCTCCCTTTTGCCGTAAAAATTTCTATTTCGTAAATTATATAAAATATATCACTTAATCAAATGGTTTTAAGCTCAACATACAGCTGAAGTTTATACCTCTGAAATATCAAAAAATTATAAAAAAAAATCTTTCTATTATTTATTTGATATGAAAGCTATACAATAAGCATGCTCTCACAGTTGCCTATATATTCTTTGTAAATATCGCTAAAATAAGATTATAATTTATAAGTCAAACAGTTGATAATTGGCTTCCGTTTTCATGTTTTAACTTTTTGTTTGGTTTGAACTATTTTGGAGTATTTCAACCTGAAATTAACATTCTTTTTTTTCGCATCTTTGTGTAATTCTGAATTTCTCATAATTCTGAATTTCTCAACATCCAAAAAAAATGTCAACTTGTAGACAACACAAATAAAACCAACAGAGCAAAAACAACAAAAGAATGACTAGAATCTAACAGATTCAAAAATAGATGCAACAAAATCCCCCCTGAATAAATATGAAATGAAAAAAAAACACTTGCATTGTGAATTGCCACAAAGAAATCAAATGGTTAAAATTTTTTGTATCCCAGACACGCAACAACATATATAATCATGAATTCTGTATTCTAGGTGCAGCTGAAATTTAAAGTCCCTCTTCTGATACTGCCGCTATAAAAGACAAGAAGTTTGCGCAATAATCAGATAATAGAACTGCATCAATTAAGTTATATTTTGTACATTCCAGGTGCAGCATACATCTTAAATCCCCCATCCAATACTACAGCTATAGAAGGACAGAAAGTTTCGTTACACTGTGGCGCTGATGCCTTTCCAAACAACATCACATATCGGTGGTACTTTAACGATCGTAACGTTAACACCTATGAAGGATACGGTACAAGGACCATCATCAAGGCAGATGGCACTTTCGTTATATCTGCCGTACATAAAGATGAAATGGGATGGTATACGTGTCAGCCCAGTAATGGTGTAGGACAAGATCCTGAAGCTTCAGCTTTCCTAAATGTTACATGTATGTTTACTTTTAGTTTCCATTGACAACGAATGAAAGGAACAAATCAAATACATAATAACAAAATATTGTTTGTCTATAGGTCATTTGTTTGAGTGACGTGCAGGAGCCTCTTTGCAAGCGCATTTCTAAGCAGTTACTTGGTAAAATTGTTCCCTTGCACATAGATTGTAAATTTCTTAGAAGATACAATTAGATGAATAAAAAATGAGCCTAGTATACAGGGTATATCAATAATCCATATCCCTAGAAATATATTTGCAAATATCTTCAAAAAATTTTTAAGCCAGTAACCCATATCCCTAAAATGTTCCTCAGTATCCCTAAAATTGAAATTGTTTTTTGAATATATTGCTGGAATTTTTTTAACCATATCCCTAAAACCCTAATGCAAGGCTTAAAAATATGAGTTGATGTATTTGAATGCATCGAAAACTTTAAAACGTACCTATAGAGGTAATAATATATGGTCCAAGGGGAGATAATTTTATTTGCATATCAATAGATTCTGGTACAGGAAGATAAACGACAAATGTTTCTCATTGAAGAAATAGTAACAGACAATCAAATCACACAAAATAAAATATTTACTAAGTCCACATTGTTTTCATTCCCCTGCTAACAAAGTTGAGTCTGTCATTGCATCTTTTAACAAACAAATCCTTCTCCAGACTTTGGTTGGAGACCACTTGTTTCTGTATATAAATATATCAAAGGAATATGAAAAGAAAATTAATAAATGTCAACAAGCCATCAATCTCTCGTAACACTAAAACTTCTCAGAAATTCACCATAAACCGTAATCTATCTAAAAATAAAGTTTTAAAACAATTTTTATTCCTTTTACCATCTGCTTTTACCCAACTTTAAACAAGAAAAAAATTTAATTAATTTCTCATTCAACAATTATTATTGATTTTCACATTTTCAAAGCTGTGCTGTTAAATTGATTTACGTCACTTTAGGGGATACTGACATGTGACTGAATCCATTTAAGAGAATTTGTATCTTTTTTGTAAGGAATTATTATCAATAATATTTGATTTTTACTTTTGCTAGATGTTATACAAATGAAATTCACTTTAACCTAGTTTAGGTAACCATGAAGTTTTATGTGATTCTGAATGATTTTCTTGTCCAAACATTGTTGCCTTACCTGTAAAGGCTATCCCTCTCACGACTGCAACTGAGACCCACTTTAGGACCAACATACTTTTAAGACTTCAAAAGCATCAACTGACATAAAAACTTTAAGAGCATAGAGATTACTGTGTAGTTTGCTTGAGATGTTTCTACTTGTGAAATAGTACCCCGGTAGATTTAATTATAGTTAGATACATATACATGTATATAGAATCCACAACTGCATCAAGTGAAGAACTATTTTTCTACACTAGTTGTTTAGATATAGGTTAATTTTCAAATTTGTAGTCGGGAGGCTTTGTAAATTTTTGAAAATTTTAACTATCGAGACTGTAGAAATGTTATTTCTTATGAATACGGCTGTGGATTCTATTTCAATAATGATTTGAAAGAGATTTTGGACAAAAACCTGACCCCATCATTTAATGTCTTGACATAAATGCATTCTTTGAGCATGACATCATCAGGCATGGTTGCCTTTTATTCACAGCATCACAATGTTTAAGTCTGAAAACGGCAAACATATTTGACATCATCATGATCATAAATCAATTTCAACCAATCACTTTCTGAAAACAACATTCTCTCTAGGGAGGAGAAATATAGAATCCACATCCGCATCAAATGCGAAATGACATTTCTACACTATAGAGATAGATAAATTTTCAATTTTTGAAACACAAGGCTTGCTGAGCATTTAAATATTTGAAAATTTAACTATCGAGATTGTAGAAATGTTGTTTCTTGTGAGATTAAGTTGTGGATTTTATTTCTCTAATGGTTTAAAGGAGATTTCGGACAAAAACATGACACCCATTTTGTGAAAATCCAAAATAAATGTGTTCTTTGAGCTTGACATAATCAGGCATGGTCGCCTTTTTTCATGACGTGGCAATGGTCAAGTCGAAAGATGGTAGATATATTTGACGTCATAATTGGATTTTAACCAATGAAGTACTGAGAACACTTTATGAACATGTTGGTTCACATTTTGATCTCTTTTAACCTGAAATTGATAAGAACAGCATAATAATTAGAGAAATATAGAATCTGTCCTTTCAAGTCATTGATTATCATAGTTCTACTGTCAAAAGGGTTAAACTTTAAAAATTCGAGTTCTAAATTAAAACAGCTGGAAACTCAAAATACACATAAAAAGTACCCAAATCATTGGCAATATTGAAAATGCAAATTTGAAGATAAAAAATACAACTTAAAAGGTCAAAATAGGACTGACAGATAAAAAATACAACTAAATAGATTAATCAGTTGAAGGTAAAATTACAAATAGAAAAAAAATTGAGTGAAAAGATCAAAATGTAAGTGAAAATATGAAAATTTAACTAAAATGATCGAAATACAGCTTTTAAGATAAAAATATAACTAGAAAAGGTAAAAATATACTTGAGGAGATAAAAGTATTCCTGAAAGGACATTTTCCATCAAGATTTTTACAAATTAAAATTTTTGCTTTTATCTGTATTAATGTCACATGACATCAATTTTCATGGTTTTCATAATTTTCAATATTTTATGGGTACTTAAATTCTTGGCTGTGCATTCTATACTTTAAAACTCCCTAGAAAAATGCATTTCGTTGGGAACTTTTATTTCAGGCCTAAAAAAAAAAATACCTGTGTTTCCGGTAACATATACTTCAAAATTAGGGTTGGTAGGTAGGCATTTTTTTCCCCAAAAACTTTTTACATAGACATATAGAGAGTAATTTCTGGACTTCAACAGTGCTTCTTTAAAAATTGCCAAAAAAAAACTTGAGGGTAGGAATTTTTAGCCCCAAAAATCTAGGGTTGGTCAGGTTACCGGAAACACAGATTTTTTTAAATTCTGCCTCATGGTTTAAGCGAAGCACGAAATCCACGAAAATTGGAATCCTGTGAACAATAGTACATGTACTTTCACAGTATCAAGTGATCAGATGATTTTTTCAGATACATTTTTTTCGTTTTTTAACAGATCGTCCAAAATTTTTAACAATGCCTAGTCAGATTACATGGCCATTGGGATTTACAGAGAGATTAGACTGTCTAGTGGATGCCAATCCCCCTGTTATAGAGGTGACATGGACGAAGGATAATAAACTTGTACAATTTGACGGGGATTCCAAGACACAGTTAGCTAATGGTTCTCTGCTTGTATATAAAGTGAAAAAAAGTGATGAAGGCAGTTATTCTTGTTTTCCAGTTAGCTCCCTTGGTGCTGGCCAAACATCATCACCAATACAGATATTTGTTAAAGGTTTGTACTTGTTACAAGAAAAAAAAAATGATAAAAAGTTGGTTGCACAGGTTATGCTGGTAAAAGCTATGATGGATTAAAATTCATTTTGGAGGAGTTATCATTGAGAGGGGACCCTTTTACAGGGATGCTGGAATTTGAAGCTTTTTAAGCATAGGAATTTAGGACCTCTATATGTTAAGCCCAGGATATTGGGAAATAAATGCACATGGAACCAGGATTTCTTCACCAATAAGCTCTTATTAAATTAGGGATGTCAGGATTTAGAACAATAAATTCTGGAGTCTGAATTGAAACCTCCTTTATCATTGAGAGGGGACCCTTTTACAGGGATGCCAGGATTGGAAGCTTTATAAGCACATAAATTCAGGATCTCTATACTTTAAGCCTGTGATATTGGGAAATAAATAAATTCTGATGTCTGAGTTGAAACCCACAACCAAAACAAAGAACACTCAGATCTAGTCAAATAGATACAAGACTCAATTTTTGCACATCTGACAATTGAAATGGGACAATATTAATCTATTATGGACTTCTCCAGAGGGAACTGTTTTCCAATAGTGTTGTCTGGGGCGTATAGTGCACGAGCCAACAGGCAAGGGCACTATTCGCATCAGACAACACTATAGGAAAACGGTTTCCGAGGGAGAAATCCGTAATTAATTTAGTACATAACATAAAAGAAATCAAAATCAAAAGGAGGCAAAGTATAGTAAACCGGAAGTCACGTGAGCTATAGTCTCGTCGTCAAGTATAGTATCCCGCTGTCAAGGTAAATAAAGCTGTTCAAATATAGTGACGTCAGATTATCCAATGAAATCTTAGGATTTTTACATGTTATGTACTAAAAACACTTAGCTTGACAAAATATGAAATGAAAGTAGAATTTGAATCAGCAATACATTTGAATAATTTCTGATTAAAATAAAGCAATAGGACACCTCTTATATAGATGTAATGTCCACATCTCAAAAAAATAAAAGAAAAAGGACATAATACGTTTCCAAACAATCAGTTTGAAGATTGAAATAATTTCCAAATATATAGTATGTTATGTTACTATATTTAGATCCACCACGATTTACCAACAGACCAGCAGAAAGATATATAAGAAAGCCAACAGGAAGTGTTAAAATGCCGTGTAGTGCCACTGGTTCTCCACCTCCGACTATTACATGGAGAAAAGTAAGATTTTTATTTTGCTTCACGATTATTTGAAGGATTTATTTGAACTGTGTTAGGTGTATGAGCAAATGTCATTTTAAATTTAACTTGAAATTTGAATTCAAAATGTTTGTAGTTATTTATAAACATGCAAATCAAATTAAACAAAAATTATAATCATATTTGGAAGGATTAAACCCATTGATATTGAAGAATTTTGCAAGAGTTCAAAATTTTAAATAAAACATAGTCAGTCCTCTCAGACTTTTTCTCTATCTCTACTACACTGTTGCAGGTATTTGTATCATGAAGAGTAGTAAAGTTGTTGATCATGTTGATTATATGAATATCCATTAAAATTCAAGTATCGTGGTTTTATATAGATATGTGGGATAACATGCTCAAAATGCTTTCCATTGAAAGGTATTGGTCATTCCAAAATTTTACCTGAACATTGAATAAAATATTTTTATGCCTCAGCTGTAAGATGACTGGGGTATTAAATTTTACCCTTGTCCGAACATCGTCAGTACGTAAGTACCAAAGTTTTGGTCTAGGATTTCTCAGCTTATGTATGCAGTACTAATTTGATATTTGGTCTGTAGCTTTGATATTAGATGAATTGTACCGTGTCTCCCCTTTTCAAGTCGATCACTCATCTACTTCCTGTTTCCCAATAACTTTGATTTTTTTTTCCATCTGGTGGGGGCATCTGTGTCCCATGGACACATTTTCTTTTATTTTCCTTTCCATTAATGTGACATAAAGGTCAAGATCAAAATGTCTACAAATATTTCACTATTAGAAAGCTCTCATCACAAGAAAGTTGTAACACTAATCTTAATACTTGAAGCAAGGTTAACCTCTGGGAAAGGTCAAGGTCAAAATGTCTACAAATATGGTACCGCTAGAAAGTACCTTTCGAAAGTCATGTTGCTCTTAGACATTAAGTTTGAGAAACATGAGTCCATTGAGTTAAAAAGATTTGGAGTTTTTATTCTTGAGAAGGGAATAAATAAAGGAGTAGGGGCGGTAAGGGCCTTATTTGGCCTGAAAAATAAATTTGGTTGAATTCACTGAATTGTCTCATTGAAATGTTCCATGGGTATGCCTTTTCAGTAAACAGTACCAATTTTCAAATATTGATGCATGATTATTAAGTTTTTGAGTGTAGAAGAAGAAACAAATTGAAGATTTTGTAGAAAAATGACAAATTTTACCAAATTTGACTACTTTTTCTGTATAGGAAATATTGAGCACATGCAAGAACCACAAAAATATTTGTAGGAGATGTTCAATTTATTTGCACCAATAAGTTGGTAGAGTATCTAATTGGTTCTTGAATGTGCTCGATATTTCCGGTTAAGAAAACTGTTCGGAAATTTGCAAAATTCAGTATCTTTCTATGGAAATGCTCAAAAGTAGCCTTTTCATGACGTCAGAACTATACCTATTGTGACGTCATTGGTTTTAACTTTTGTATTTTTTCTGTAAATGGGATCTGAGCTTTGAAACGAACATGAAATAAAATCTTTAGGTGCAATTTAGAAATTCACTGGAATCTTGGGCCAAATCAACCCCTTATCGCACCTTGTCCTTTGCAGTAGTCTCATTACAGGACCATTCATTACCTAGTCAGGACCGTTGTGGGCGACAAGTTTTGTGGTGGTTTTCCACCTGCTTTATTGTGGACTTTGGCTCTTGACGATTCTGTTCTGTATTTTTGTTATAACCCCCATTCAGCAAAAATGAGTAAATCTTTTTGAGAAAAAATCATATTATTGCCAACGGAAACTGACAGTAGGCTTTTGCGTTTACTACATGTTGAATTGTTGTCAACACTTGTTTAGTCATTCATTGTACAAGTGGAATGCCTTCTGAAATACATTGTGCATTTTATTAATTTGACATAAAGTTCAGACATATATGTTTTAATTACGCGACTTAAATGTGCTTATTACTTTAGATTTGTCTGCAGCATCCATTTATAATCTTCTATTACACTTGAACACAATATAAAGACATTACAAGACTGGTGTTGTCACAAAAATACTGTGTCATAAAAGTTGGATTAGTTGAAAATAGTAATTATAATCATGACAATTATACTTCTTTTTCAAAATAATCCATGTTATGAGAGATAGTAAAAGAAAAAGTACAATTACATAAAATTTGATACTGGAAATAGAACCAAGTATTTAGGCTGTAGGGATAGAATGCTGTTTCCAATGACTTCAAACAAATGAACAATCTTTCACAAATTCTCTAAAGCTTTGTGCAATTTTAAGGCCAAAAAAAATTGTGTGTTCCCCCAAACCTGAGTCTACCCCGGAAGTTGTAGTAATGGCTTTTCCAGAGAAAAAATGTACAGAGGGGCAGGAACGCAAGTTTATTATTTTTACCTTGGTGGGGGTGTTGAACTGATTTATACCTTTTGCTTATACCTGAAAAAATAATTAAAATTATGGTGGTGGTACCCTAAATTTTGACTTGCGTTCCTGCCCCCCTGTACATTTTTCCTGGAAAAGCCCTAGGCTTCAAATAAAGTAATTTTTCAACAAATGCCAACAAAATGGAATTTGGATAATGAAAAAACGAAATTCTTGGAATCATTAATTTTACTTTCCAAGTCAGCTTTGGGGAAACAAACACTTATTATATTAGGCCGAAACAAGAAATTGTGTCTTTGGAAAATTTATAGATCATTACAAACAAGGACTCTGTCATAGTAAAATAATCTATGTATTCTTTGTTTTGATATAAGAGTAAATTTCCTATCTTTTACTGGTATTGCAGGTTTCAGGTAGAATAGATATTGGTAGTAGGGCTACTGTTGATGATCAAGGGACATAAATTGTTATAGCTATAGAAAAACAGGATCATGATGTATAGGAATGTGAAGGGTGTCAATTTAAGTAAATGTTCGAACTTTATTGCAGGTTTCGGGTAGAATGGATACTGGTAGTAGAGCTACTGTTGATGATCAAGGGACATTAACTATTATAGATATAGAAAAACAGGATCATGGTGTATATGAATGTGAAGCAAGCACTGATTTTACGAGGATTGTTACATCAACACAACTTATTGTAGAGAGTAATCATATATTTATGAAATTCAGCGTTGTCAGATATTTTTGAAATTACTAAGGCCAGATCAAATTAGTTAATAGATTCTCATCCCAACCACACTATTTTTCTAAGCTCAATTTTTTTTGTCTTGCCCGCGACAAAAGGCGCGGAAAGCAAACAGATGCATACAAAGTATGGTGGTGGCAGCGGCGACGGCGTAGACTTTCATGTTAAGTTTTTGTGATTAGGTCACTTTCTCAGTAACTATAAGTGGTAGGTCAATGATATTTGGTATATAGGTTGGTCTTGAGTAGTACATGACAGTCTGCTATATGGATTTTGTCTGTGACCTAAATTTCACGGTCCAGTGAACATGTTAAGTTTTTGTGGTTAGTTCAGTTTCTCAGTAACTATAAGTGGTAGGTCAATGATATATGGTATGTATGTTGGTCTTGAGTAGTACATGACAGTCTGCTTTATGGCTTTTGTCTGTGACCTTAATTTCATGGTCCAGTGATCTTGTTAAGTTTACTAGTATCTATTAATGTAAGGTCAATAATATTTGATTGTGGGTTTGTCTTAGATGGAAGATGACAGCCTGCTTTTTGTTTTAGCCCTCGACCTCATTTTCACGGTCTATTGAACATGTTTGGTTTCTCAGTATCCATCAGTAGTAGGTCACTGATATTTGGCATTTTGGTTTTGGGTGATACATGACAGTCTGCTATATTGCTTTTGTCAGTTAATATAATTTCACAGTCAAGTGAACATGTTAAGTTTTCTGATTTAGGCAGTTTGAGTTTTCACATCAGTTTTGCAACCAAGTAGGGACGGGCGAGACATCAATTTGGGTCCACACTTTTTTTTTTTTATTATTATTATTATTCAGAAATTTTCTTTAAATTCCCATCAATTTTAGTGAGTCAGTAAAAAAAATAAAATAAAACCCTACATTTTTTGTTCCAGGTGGATGAGAATCTACAAATTTACTTGATTGTGCCTAAGGGACCGACCATTTAACTTGAAGGGGNGGGGGGGGGGCTATGGTTTTTTTCTAAAAAAATATTTTGGATCTGATTTTATGTGAAAAAAATATTTTGGCTGCCAAAATGATGAAAAAAAAATTTTCTGAATGAGGCATTCTGCCCAAAAAAATAATGTTAATTTAGAAAAAAAAAATTTTGTTGATACACGTGCAAAAAATAAATAATTTCTATAAAAAAAATTTCCTGTCCAGAAAAAAAACCCATAACCCCCCCC
>MJUU01049797.1:115947-127859 GCA_002080025.1 Modiolus philippinarum
TAGAATTAAGTTGTTTAGTGGTAGGGTGTTTATATTTGGTATGTGACTTCTTGTGATAAGAATTTTCTGATGGAACCTTTCAAATTTATTGTGCATCGAGGTCACACTAATCTCCGGCGAGCTATGTTGTCTTCTGACAACTCTTGTTTTCTACTGAAGTTGCTGCAATATGTAATGAATTTGTACCAACCAAAAATATCAGATATAATTTTTTGTAGCTATGTTAGCTTCTTAAAAATTCAGGACTGGGTTGCACAAATGTCAATTAAAGTTAATTGACATTTAAAATTTTAAGTGTAAATTAATTTGGTTGAATTTGTTAAGGATTTAATGTACACTTAAAATTTAAACGTCATTTAACTTAAATTGACGTTTGTGCAACCCAGTCCAGGACAATTTTATTGAAGATGTTAAAATTTCAGTGAACTTAGAATATTTTGATGAGTTTAAAACTAATTCAGTGAATTCAGATTTACAAGACTAATTTTTATCGAAAGATTTTGGGTGAAAAGGGCTGCTGAAAATCAAATGAAGTGCTTATGTTGCAATTAGATAAGTTGTAGAAATATGAGCGTAGGTCAATTTAATAGTTTTTAATAAGAAATTAAAATTCATTAAGGCTATGAAAATTTAATTTATTGGTTCTCAGGCCCTCCCTTATTTCGTTGGAGGCTTGAAAAATTTACCTTATTTTTTGCCATTTCAATAAAATAAAAAAAAAATCACCTATCTCACTATATTTTTGGGTATTTTACAATTGTATATTGGATATTGTAAAAAGGTACCCGATCTATTTTTTGGCAAATAAAAAGATTAAAAAAAAATCACCTCCCTTTCTCATCACTTTCAATGAAAAATTGCCCGAGAATCAATTAATTGTCTTTGTGTGGCCTAATTGCACCATTTCTATGTTGTTAGTGTGACCTTATTGCTTGTTAATGTGTTACTCTGCCTTCTATGTACGAGCAATGAGGTTGTGACATGTGTGTTAGAACTGTACATATCATATAATTGCTGAATGGTCCTTAATACATATGCATTTTTGTTTTTCTTGAGACACAAATGAAATTTGTTGAGTCTGTATGTCTGTATGAGTAAAAGAAATGACGAGTTGTTGCAGTTTATGTGCTATAGTTGTAAATAGAGAAAATCTGTTATAGAATGAGTTGTTTATTTAATTTATTACATTGTCATTTCTACAAATTGTCATGTCAGTAAACTGTCGTGCCCTTCAAGAGCAGAAATCGCCTGCAGAATTCATACATTGTATATTTTTCATAAACTGAACAACAGAGTTTTGTTTTCTTTTTTTTGTGAACAATTTTCCTCCTAAAAATCAATGATTCCCTGGACAGCTGATTTCCATTGCAAATAAAAAAGTTGATATAAAAATGCTTAAATAATTGACTATATCAATTTTTATTTACTCTTTATCACCATGTATCATCCATACACAGGATATAGGTACCAAAACTGGTTTTCGTTTATATTGCAATGAAATCTACCATTAGTGTACAGGGGTACCAGTATAAACCAGTCTATAGGTACTCAGTAGCTTTAAACTGGATCCACATACACTAATGGTAACCATCATTGAAATTTAAACGAAAACCAGTCTTGGTACCTATATCCTGTGATGATACACGGTGTTTATATACCAACTTTTGATATTCTAAGTAAACACTTTAGTGAGTCATGGTAAACACATTTTTAAAGTGTCATTGACGTTGTCTCACTTTAATTGTCTAAAGACATAGGAGCTTAAAAATAAAACAAATATATCATGATTATTTCCTTATGTAATGCCCCCAAAATGATTAAACATTGGATAATATATATATTGTTTGAAAGTAGGATATTTACATTTCTTGTAACTTGGCAGTTGGGGTTGATTACCACCTTTTACGGTTAATACAGTGTATCTAAAAGAAAAAAAAATCTACCTTGATTTTAATGGCAAATGAACTTATTTGAAATGATTTTTCCCACTAAAATTTATGCTCTGGCATGCTATTTCTACTCTATGTTATTACCGGTACTTTAAGAAATCTATTGTTTAATTTTTATCACACATTCTTATTGACACTGTTATATTTTTACAAAGTTGTGACATTTTATTCCCATGATATGCCAGTTTTAATCACGTTAAGTCATACTGCTATTGTTACATTATGAATGTTAAAGTCTGTTTTTTACGAGATATTTTACTGAGTAAATGTTGTGATGACCAGCGATTTTATTGTATGAGAGATTTTGATAATAAAATATATATTTTCATGTTTCTTTTGTTATCGGATATGAGAACAGTTCAACACAAAAAAGCCATAGTCCCTGCTTGGTCCTTATTGTTTCTTGTAAAAAAATTAAATAAAACTCTTCCAATGTTAATTGCTTTCTGACGGCGTACTTGACAAAAAAACTGCTATCAAAGATGTGCTTTTCGTATACCATAGGGCCCTAGGATTTTAGGGTTTCCGACTGATAACTTTTAAATGAAATAACATACTGTCTTCAAACTTGGTATGTAAGTTGTTTACCACAAAACTTGGGCTAAGTTGGAATTTGGGTTCAGAGGTCTAAGGGGTTCTGGAGTTTTATGCCCTTTGAACCTCAAAATTTTGTGAAACGTTGCAGGATAATACTAGTATGTAATGCACCATTACTATTTTTTGGATATAGATCAACTTTCTCCCCTGGTGTTGTTATTGGAAATGAAATATTAAATTTGGCTAAAACGCCTATAGGGTCAGTGCAATGAGGCATGAAACCTAGTGATTTTGGTGTCTCTCAGAAGCTCAAGACGGCAAAACTTACTTTAATACTGGATTTATATGGGAAAACATGCCCAGTCTTTACTAATTACCAAAAGATACTTTCGTAAATGAACTAAAAAACTTTTTTGTCCAAATGAAGGAATATTTAGTCAAAATGAACTGAGGAATATATAGTCCAATTAACCAATAGCTACTTTGCCAAATGAAGTAGTGAATATATGGCCAAATGGTCCAGACTACATGGTAAAAATGAACCATAGACTACATGGTCAAATTAACCAAAGACTACTCAGCCAAATGAAAATATGGCTACTTGTCAAATAAACCAAAAACAACTTTATCAAATGATCCACTGACTACTTTGCAAAATTAATCAATGATTACTTGACTTAGTGAACCAATTACTACTTGGCCAAAATTAACTAAAAATTACTTGGCTAAATGCACCAATGACTGCTTCGTCAAATGAAACCATGACTACTTGGTAAAATTTTTCAAGAATTTCTGGGCAAAATGAACAAAGAATGCTTTTATCAGGTAAATCAGAAACTACTTGGTCATATGTCTCAGTGACTACTTGGTCAAATGAACTGAAGACTACTTGGCCATATGTACCAATGATAACTTGGTCGATGAGCCAGAAACTAGTTGGCCTGATGATCCAAAGACGTCTTGGCAAGTAGGGACTGCTTTGTCAAATAAAAGGCCGAAAGATTCATTGACATCTACTCCAACTTGACCAAAGACTCTTTTGCTACTCTGTCAAACGGTCCAATGTACCGAGGATCGCAGAACCAAATTAACCAAATGCATGCAGAGTTCAAATTTTCTTCTTTCAAATTGTACTCCGGGCAATGTCAAGGTCAAAATGTTAGAAACTGGTACTACCAGGAAGCGCTCGTCATAGGGAAGTCGCATGCAAAATATAAACACCTTATCATTAAACAACTACTAGAAGGAAGGTTTTTTTTCAAATTTCCCTTAGGGCAAGGTCAAGGTCAAAATGTCTAAAAATAATTTGCCACCAGAGAGTTATCATCATAAGAAAGTAATATACCAAAAATTAACACATTGCCACTAAATGTCTGCATTCAAGAAACAAAGTTTAAGTTTTCTAAAAATTGCCTTCAGGGAAAGGTCAAGGTCAAAATTTCTACAAATTTGGTACAGCCAAAAAGTAATCATCAAAACGAAGTGGAACACCAAATATGAACAACCTACCACTAACTGTCTTCCTTATAGAGACAAGGTTGAAGTTTTTAAAAAAAAAATGCCCTCAGGGCAATCTAAAGAAGAATCAGAAACTACTTGGTCATATGTCTCAGTGACTACTTGGTCAAATGAACTGAAGACTAATAAGGTACCACCAGAAAGCTCATCACACGAAAGTGAACACCATACCACTAAACAACTAAATTCTATAGGCAAAACCGATCACATTCAAGAAACCAAAGTTATTTTTTTCAAAAATTGCTCTTAAAGAAAGGTCAAGGTCAAATTTCTACAAAAATGGTACTACTGGAAAGCTCTCATAAGGAAGTCGCATACCAAATATGAACACCCAACCACTAAAAGACTACCTTCTAGAGGCAAGGTTCAAGTTTTTTTTATTGCCCTAAATGCAAGGTCAAGGTCAAAATATCTACAAATGTGGTACCACAAGAAAGCTCTTATCACAAGGAAGCCACATACTAAATATCAACATCCTAGCTCTTAAAAGTGTCTTTTCCACACTTTTTAAGAAGGTTAAATTTTTACGGACGACACAGGCGCCGGTGTATCATGGACAATAGCTCTTTGTACATTCGTCCCGGCGAGCTTAAAGGGAAAATTCGCAAAAAAATAAAAATTCAATATTTTATTCCTCATATCTTAGTTAGCACAGAAATATATGTAATACTGTTCAATTGTCTTGGATAACTACACAAGACTGAATTAATTGTGAGCAGATCCCGGTGCATCAACCGCCATATTGTCGTCGTCTTGTCAACTTAAAAAGTCACGTGATATCTAAAAACCACAAAATACCAAAACTCGATAAGCCCGTGAAAAAACAGCAAGTACAAAAACTCTGATCTGTCCAAATACAAAGTAATTTCTTTCACAAAATTCAACGATTTGTAATTTATTCAACAAAGAACTGAAAATTTGCAACTATTTCTTTTAAATATATCATTACATTGATAATATATCCAGAACTTTTGCGAAGTTCCCGTGTTCACAAATTAACAGAAAACATTGTAGAAATTAGGATTTATATACAAGAAGTATTCATAGCTATGCAGGCGTGTATACACCATATTGTGTATTAACTGTTTATTGAGATGACAGGTGTCAGACCCATCCGACCACTTCTACCTGTATAAATCACTTGATCTTACCTGGAAAAATGACGATCCCCGTTGATACCACCTGCTGGTACACAATCAATCGCACGCAAACACCTTATGCATTGAATTTGTATGAGACTCATACCTTAGACTTATTAGTTATACAACTCAGGGTAGAAACTTCTATCTTTTTTCTTGAAACTGATTGCAGTTGTATTTACATTTGNTATTGGCAGTCATAAGTCGATGCCGAAGGTGTTAATTCTTTCTTTAAGTCTTTTTACTTTTACTTATATTTTATTTGGATTGATGTATTTGACCCCTCCTTAATATCTCGTAGAAGTGCAGACTCGCTAAGGGTCGCATTGAAGGCTTAATTTCCTGCCCCTACCCATTTCTTCCGTTTTCAAGTGGCCCTGGGGTTGGCAGGTTACTAGTATAATGTGGAATCCCTAAAAACGATAAACTGTGTGGAGAAAATACACATCTATTCCAGTAGAAAGAACTCTCCTATATTTCTGGAACAAGAGCATACACTCTAGGGGTCCTATTCAAGGATAATTTCCTGTCCCTACCCATTTTCTTCTTTTCTATTCTTAGTTAAATTTTGTTGCCCCGATTGCCCATTCCTTCTCTATATCTTTCTTCTATTACTTGTGACTTTTTCAATTGGTTAGCTTGTTCTCTACCTTACATAGCTGAAAAGTTGCTCACTGTTCATAACAGTCTAATTAATCAATCAATCAAAACAATGAAGTAGAAATAAAGGTGGATAAAAATTAATATGACCTTCACCATGCCAAAACATCAAACAATAACATTACCAATTTATATGCCTGGACAGCTCGATCTTTTTCAATGACGCATGATTAAAATTTACAGCCTTGAAATTGACCCTTTTCACAGATGACGACAATTTTTAACAATAATAACACATGTATATAATATTTTCTAATATTAAAAAAACCAATATACTACAGCTCTAAGGGATGGAAACCCACCTCATTTTAACTGTAAGGGTTGAACATATATGGCTTTACCTGGGAAAATTGTTATGACCCAATTGATGAAAAAAGTGAATTTACCCAATTAGTCAATTCTTATCTGGAGCTCTTGACACGGTAATAATTAAATACACGAGCCTATCCAAAATACAAGTTTGATGAAAAGGTATAAAAGCTTGTCAATTCAGTGGTTGAATTTAATTTGGAGATCAATAGTTCAAAAGAAAAAATACATTTTTCACAGTTTAAGGATTTTGAATGTTTTTTTCCCATTTTCCGTTCTTGCAGAAGAAACTAAATACGTTTCCAGCATGTTTTTGAGTACACTTTAAGGCACAATGTATGAAAAATAAATTCTTTAATCTTAGATTTTGATCTCCATATTGAATGTTCTGTTCCTGTTCTATGCCACTCGATTATCAATGTCTCATAGAACACATAGAACATGTCCCGAACACGATAATTGAGCTCGGCCTCAAACAAGGAGAGATTGCATGTACTTCATAGTAAGTTCAAAGAGACAGTCTCTTAGTGCTAGTTTGACTGGATTTCAATTGCTTGATTGTTGTTTCTCATGCAGAAGCAATGAGTTTGTTCAGGCAAAGGACCTTGAAAATTATAAGAAAGACCTTGAAAACTCCTTAAAAAGTCCTTGAATTTGATAACAATAATGTTGTGGGAACCCTGTAAATTCTATAGGCAAAACTGATCACATTCAAGAAACCCAAGTTATTTTTTTCAAAAATTGCTCTAAAAGAACTTAAAGAAGGTACTACTGTAAAGCTCTCATAAGGAAGTCGCATACCAAATATGAACACCCAACCATTAAAAGACTACCTTCTAGAGGCAAGGTTCAAGTTTTTTTTAATTGCCCTAAATGCAAGGTCAAGGTCAAAATATCTACAAATGTGGTACCACAAGAAAGCTCTTATCACAAGGAAGTCACATACTAAATATCAACATCCTAGCTCTTAAAAGTGTCTTTTCCACACTTTTTAACAAGGTTAAATTTTCACGGATGACACAGGCGCCGGTGTATCATGGACAATAGCTCTTTGTACATTCGTCCCGGCGAGCTTAAAAAGACGTTATGTGAAATTTCCATACCCAATACAGTCATTTACTTATCTTGTTATTATCCCTACAACATATTTTCGATTTCTCGTCCTTGGCTTTGCAACCAACATTTTTCTTTCATTATGAGATACAATTGTATATTTATTAGGACCTCGCCATGAAATGGTGTGATCAATCAGTCGGTCTGTCTGTCGGCATTTTCTAATTTTTTTTTTTACTCAAAGGTGAACTTGGCTAAAGGAAGCTCACTTTCGTTTTTGAGAAAAATAGGAAAATGATTTTTTGGGGAAAAATTAGTTTTATATGAAAAATGCATATTTTGAGAATTAACTTTATGTTGTACCATAACTTGAGATTGCCGCCTGGGATTTTAATGATTTTGATACTAACTATTGGACTTTACCAAATGAAGCTCCCTTTTGATTTTGAAAAAAATCGGGGAAACTTTGTCTTATTTGAAAAAGTGCATATTTTGAAAATTAGATCAATGTAGTATGATAACTTGAAATCTTCTACTCAAATTTTCATAAATATTATACACAGTGTTGGACAAGATCAAAGAATGGCACCTTACCATTTTGAGGAAAATCATAACACCGTTTTTATGGGAAAACTTTGTTTTCAATTTGAACGAATGCATATTTTGAGAATTAGCTCTATGTCGTATGACAACGTGAAATCACGAACTTTCACAGGTTTTTACTAATATTGTACACAGTGTTGGACATGATCAGAGGATAGTCCCTTTTACATATGGAGTCCAATCTGAAAACAATTTTTGGGAAAAACTACGTTTTTAGCTCACCTTACCTAAAGGGTCAATGTGAGCTATTATCATTACTTGCCGTCCGTCGTCTGTTAACTTTTTTACTTTTTCACATTTACATCATCTCCTCTGAAACTACTAAAGCAAATTAATTCAACCAAACTTTACAGGAATGATGCATAGAAAGTCCTTTACTTAAGATTGCTCATTTTATTCCGAATTGACAAACGACAGCCGGAACTTATATTTAGAATTGGACCCTATGGGAAAAACATCGGTTTTATCAACTCCTCTGAAACCACTGAAGCAAATTCTACCAAACTTTACAGGAAAGTAATATGGAAGGTCCTTGATGAAGATTGCTCGTTTCATTCCGATCCGACCAAGAATGAGGCCATCAGCACAGAACTAAATTTAATATATGACTTGTTCTTGTTTCCGAATCCTTTAATTGATTTAGTATTGAAATTGTTCTAGTTTATATTGATAAAATATGTTTACATTAACATAAGACCCTATGGGAAAAACAACATTTTCGTCAACTCCTCTCAAACCACTTGACCAAATTCAAGCTAATTTAAGAGGAATGACAAATATAAGGTTCATTACAGAGGTGTTCATTTCTTTCTGATCAGACAAAGAAAACATGGACGACAGCACGAAACTTACATTTAACATTGGACCCTATGAGAAAACACCATTTTCATCAACTCCTCTGAAACTATTGAAGCAAATTCAACCAAACTTTAAAGGAATGATGTATTGAAGGACCTTTACAGAGATTGCTCACTTCGTTCCGATTCAATAAACCAGAGGCTCCCTGGAGCCTCTATCGCTCACCTGGCTTTCAGTTGCCACAATCAAGCTAACATTGTAAGTTATACAGTTGATCTTCAGTCTCTCCAACTTTGGTAGCTCGAACAACACATCTTGAACTGTATTTAAAGTTTGATAGTGTTTTACTATATTTCTTTGTTGGGTTTAACGTTCTTACTAAGGACCACGTTCAACATCAGTTTTGAAGTCGAGACATCATTTTGTAAATGGCGGTCAATGAACAATTTTCAACATCGGTTTTGAAGTCGCAACATCAATATCTATTTGGAAACCAAATTTCATTGAAACCGGGCATTGTTGAATTTTCCCGCCTTTTTTGGCGGCCATTTTTAAAATGGCCGTCAGCGAACAATTTTCAAGATTAGTTTTGAAGTTGCGACATTAATACCTATTTGAATACCAAATTTCATTGAAATCGGACAGTGCTGAATATTCCCGCATTTTTGCGGCCATTTTGAAAATGGCGGTCAACGAACAATTTTACAACACCAGTTTTGAAGCCGCAACATCAGTATCTATTTGGAAACCAAATTTCATTAAAATCGGACAATGTTGAATTTTCCCACTTTTTGGGGAGTTATTTGAAAATGGCAGTCAACGAACAATTTTCAACATTGGTTTTGAGGTCGCAAGATCAATATCTATTTGGAAACTAAATTTCATTGAAATCGGACAATGTTGAATTTTTCCGCCTTTTGGCGGCCATTTTAAAAATGGTGGTCAACGAACAATTTTTAACACCAATTTTGAAGTTGTGACATCAAGTAGGAAAAAAAAGGAAACGGGGAATGTGTCAAAGAGACAACGACCCAAAGGGGAGTAATAACAACTCAAAGCCACCATAAGATCTTCAATGAACGGTGAGGAAACACCACACCCAACGGCAGGTCGGAGAAGACCTATTTGGAAACCAAATTTCATTGAAATCGGACAATGTTGAATTTTCCCGCCTTTTTTGGCGGCCATTTTAAAAATGGCGATCGCCGAACAATTTTCAACATCAGTTTTGAAGTCGCAACATCAATATCTATTTGGAAACCAAATTTCATTGAAAATCGGACAATGTTGAATTTTCCGCCTTTTTTGGCGGCCATTTTGAAAATGGCAGTCAACGAACAATTTTCATCACCAGTTTTGAAGTCGCCACAGCTTGACAAATATTTCATCAATATACACTTAACCTTCATCTCCGATAGTTTTGGAAATAAAAGACGAAAAATATGAAAATTTTTAAAATTTGGTGAAAGGGGCAATGGCTTATAGGCCATACTTCCCATCTAGACCGATTTTTTTTCAGTCCTATATCCCGTCTTCAAAATAAAACATGTTAACACGAACATAACCTGCACGCATAGACAGTATAGGGCCACTTTATAGTATACCACGAAAAACTCTTGTATTTTCGTTTTAACCTAAGTTTCACCTTTTAAGCTCCAAAATTATTTAATGATAAGTAATATGTGCTGAAATTTGGTACCAAATTAAAACTAATTCAATATCCTTTATAATGAACTCAAGTTTGGGCACTTAACTCCATTTTATGACCTTTTATTTCCAAAACTATTGGAGATGACTTGGGGAAACAAAAAATGTACCCCTCCTCCTGCAAAAAAAAAAATACAGCGAAAATGACAATTTTAGGCTGTCAATTCCTTTCAGATCAACAACCCTCGTCATTTGATCTAGTTTTTATGCCTAACTTATCAGTTGTGATACAATGTTGGAAAATACAACCATTAAAATCCATAAATTTTTGATTTTCGGTAAAAAAATTTTGAAAAATGGAAATTTTCGGAATTTTAGATTTTTTCAGAATTTCGACTTTCTGACTTCATGGTCGTAAAAATCTGAATATATATTTAATAATTGCCGATGCAGTAATAATTTATGATATGTTAGCAACAAATCGTGTGCAAACATTTTAGTTTCAGACGCATTGTAGGTTCAGAAATGTCAAAATTAGCACCCCTCCCCCTGAAAATTAAGGGAAAGAATGAAATATTCAGGCTCTAAATAATTAAAGAATAATGTTTTATTGGAATTCTAGTGTGTACTTCACTAAGTCTGACATGCAGAAGATCATTTAAGTAGATTTAAACTTTTTAAGAGGTCTCTTTTTGACTCTTCTGCTCGAAATTGTATGCAAAATGGGAATTTTCCGTTTTTCAGAATTTCTGCTGTTTTGACTTTGAGATGCAAATACTTCATGAAATTGATATATAACTTGAAAATATTGATTAGATATTCTTTCATTATATCTAAGCCATAAGAAAATATGTTTTTAACATTTTAGGATAACTACAGTCTCATAAATAACAAACATATAACCCCTTACCACAAATATTCAACACAATTTATTTCATTTTATTCAGCTTGAAAAGCTTAAACATTGTATAAAGGTCCAATAACATATCATTTCAAACACCAAAATAGAAGGATTTACAAAAATGCTGAAAAATTTTCAATCCGACGATCACTGAGAACTAATCAACAGTTCGATGAATAACACACGTACTTCACTGGCCTTGTTAAGCTGATGGGCGGTGATTAATGTTGACGATGCGTGAAACCACGGCCCTTGATTGGTGGATTTACTATGAATGAAGCACGTGAGATAGTACTCACTTTTTACTACAAATATCGATTAAAATAGTAAACTGCACTTTAAGTTTTGTTTTCAGTTCCATTCTTATTTCAAAGGTTAAAATTTCTATATTTCAAATTATTATGATTGTCTGGATAGAACTGAAATCAATCTAAGTCTTTATGTTATTTCTGAAATTTTCAAAAGTACATTTTTAAAATTATAATTTTATTAAAAGTTTAATAATTGATTATTAGATGGTTTCTAAAATGTATGGTTGTTAGTGAAAATTCCAACCAAAATCCGTCTTAAGGTTACTTTATTTACTAATTCGTACCGCAGTTATTGGATAAAGATTTTCAAAATCATTTCTTAATATTGTAAAAGATTGAAAAAAATAAGTACATAATTGAAATCAAAATTTTTTACAAGTGTTGGTTTCTGACACTTTCGGGGAATTTACCAAAAATGGACTTTCAGCTTCAGTCAAAATGGATACTGAAGATCGAATGCAACTGATTTACATTGATTTGAAGTAGT
>MJUU01049797.1:130571-143133 GCA_002080025.1 Modiolus philippinarum
GGGGGGGGGGGTTAAACCTGTTAGTGCGCGCTCAACACCCCTCCCCCCACACACATTCACACCTGGGACAATAAAATGACAAAACAACAATAAACCTAATAAAAATTAGCTAAAATGGGTTGAACACTTGAGGTAGATATAGAAAACAAATACAATAATAAATAAAAGAACAGATACAAGACGTACCAACCTCAACAGACTACTCGCAGTTTCTGTTGGATGGTAAAACTGCAAAAGTTTTTCTTCGCTGTCAATTGAAAGATATATGTATAATTTGCAATTTGATGCATCTAAACTATAGGATAAAATGTGACATAATGTATGTATGATGCGGAGATATTCCCTGGATACTTTTCATGAAGATGTATTAAATTTAGCTGTGTGTTGCTTGATTTATAGACGGTACCTTAAAAACGAACTGGAAAATTAACTAATTAGAATTTTCATTTCAAGATTGATCGTCTCCAAATCGCTAACAAAAGACATACTCACATAACCTCACATAACCTAACTAATCCATAGAGAACGCTATCAATTATAAATCCTTACACCAGAAAACTATTTAAATTAAGTCAAGATAAAGTCCTTTTAAATACGTTTTGATGACACGGTCCATATTTCAATCTAATAAGTACATGTACACAGTGTTTTATTTTATGAAGTTAGGCTCAATTAAAAATCAATAATTGTAAAGAAAACAAAGGTACATATTTCACTTTCTTATTTTCATGCTGAAGATCACACCGTAGGGTAACTCAGTGGTATTGCCGTTAAATTGAATGGAATCATTTCGTAGTAAAAAATTTTCACGGATGAGTATTATTGCACGCGCTTCATTGATAGTACCGACCAATCGAAGTCATCCTTTTCGCTTGGTGAACATACTTCACAGACGTCACTGACCACATGCCTCATTCGTTGAACTGTTAATACTCAGTGATCTTTGTACTGAAAATTTTTCAGGATTTTTGTAAATCCTTCTACACAGAAACTCCCATATATCACAAATAAGATCATGTGTGTGGTTTATGGACAGTTATACAACAATTCAACTTTGAATTTTGTAAAATTCCGAAATGCTGAAAAATCCCATTTTCACGAAAATCGCCCAAAATATACAATTTTACCCATACTTTGGCGTTACAATTGCATATTGCGATATATAAAATGCATTTTTAAAGAAAGTAAAATATGAGTAAGTTTTGTTCATATGAATATACAGACATTGTGTATATTATTGTGCACCTCTCATTGCAGATCTTTTTTTTTTCTGCTACGAACGAGATTTCATGAAAAAACTTCAAAACGGAACCATATCTAAGAGTGATAAACTTATTTCTATTTTCAATGATAACAGCAGGTATATTGCCGATATCCTTACTATTGATAATCCCCAGTTTTTAGATTATGTAGACATTATTTATCCACAACAACTGAAATCAAATAAAGCTAACAATGATTCCAAATGTTGCCCTTTTCTGGATCTGACTATCATTATTGACTCTGCTAAAATCAAAACTAAAATATATGATAAAAGAGATGATTTTGATTTCACTATTACTAATTTCCCTTTTCTTGACGGCGACATTCCCCTTGCTCCATCCTACGGGGTGTATATTTCCCAATCGGTACGATTCGCACGAGTTTGTTCTACTCTTGATGATTTCAGTGAACGTAACCATACTATCACAGCCAAACTTTTACAACAGGGTTACAGACTTCATAAGTTGTTGAATACATTTAAGAAGTTTTGTTATAGATATGAACATGTTATATCTAAATATGGTGTTACTCGAAAACAGCTTATTACTATGGGCATTTCTAGTCCTCAATTTTCATCAGTTTGGGCCAGATATTTAGTTTAAGTCAACAAATGGCTGTTAAAATACCAGATCATGATGTAATTCATGCAACATTGTCATATATAACACACATTTTGCATCTTCTGGTTATTTTTATGCGAATATAGAAAAAAAAATTGACAATTTTAGGGAAAATTTGTTAGGGTAGTGGTATTCAGAGTCACATTTAACACCCCTTGATATTCTAAACACTGTTTTAAGACAACTCATGTATTGCTTAGAACAATTAATTGGCATATCTGCAGATATATTATCCAGATTTGCAATATATAACGGGTTGACAGTGAACTTTGGCCAAATCTGAAATGTTATAAAATCCCATTTTTCATCAATTTCGGGCACAATGTTAAGTTTAAGTCAACAAACGGCTGTGAAATTACCAAATCGTGATGTAATTCATGCAACGTTGTCATATTCAACACACATTGTGCGTGTTTGAGTTAATTTGTTGCGAACATAGACAAAACAATTTTAAGGAAAATTTGTTGGGGTAGGGGTAAGATTTTCGGTATTTTGAGTCACATCAAACACTTCTTGTATTTCTTAACAATGTTTTCAAACATCTAATGTAACGCTTAGAACAATTAATTGGCATATCTGCAGATATATCCTCCAGATTTGGCATATACAACGATTTAACAGTGAAATTTGGGCAAATCTGAAATGTTGAAAATTCCCATTTTTCATCAATTTCAGGCAAAATATTGAGTTAAAGTCACCAAATGGCTATTGAAATACGAAATCATGGTATAATTTATGAAACATTGTCATATACAACACACATTTTGCGTGTTTGGGTTAATTTGTTGCGAACATAGACAAAAATTGACAATTTTAAGGAAAATTTGTTGGGGTAGGGGTAAGCTTTTCGGTATTTTGAGTCACATCAAACACTTCTTGTTTTTCTTAACAATGTTTTCAGACATCTAATGTATCGCTTAGAACAATTAATTATCACAGATATATCCTCCAGATTTGGCATATACAACGATTTAACAGTGAATTTTGGGCAAATCTGAAATGTTGAAAATTCCCATTTTTCATCAATGTCAGGCAAATATTGAGTTTTCGTCAACAAATGGCTGTTAAAATACGAAATCATGGTACAATTAATGAAACATTGTCATATGCAAAACACATTTTGCACGTTCTGGTTATTTTTATGCGAACATAGACAAACAATTGACAATTTTACAGTAAATTTGTTGGGGTAGGGGTAAGTTTTATTGATGTATGATGTTTATATTACATAAGAATGACCATTATTTGTAATAGTTGTAAGGCAAATATTATAAGCTTTTATTTGATACCTACTTTTAATGATATTTGTTTACTAAGAAGTAATATTGGTCAAAAGAATGACAAAACTTGGTCAAAATCGGAGATATTCAAAGATCCATTTATTTGGTATATTTGAAAATAAAACCTTGGTCATTAAAAATATGTTAATATTATGTTAACATGTTTTATATCCAAGAAAACAGATTGCACAACTAAAAAACAATTTTCAGAATTGGGAATCGAGATGCACTTCGGGTTCTTTAGACCATTAAACTTACGCAATTTCAAATATCTAAATTTTCCTCAATATTTCATAGGGGTAGGGGTACGCCTAATGGCGCTATGGAACGCATTGGGCATAGAAATTGTAAACGTTTGGGTTCGTTGTAAAGCTCATACAATAAGCAATCATTTGATACATCGTTTTTATAACTGGGAAGCATTTGGTCAACATATTGAAGCAACTGAAAGAAAAACTTCAACGAAAAACGAAATTTTCCAAAATTTCGGTAGGTGGGTCTAAAATGGGCCCTGTTCCACCAGTGCGTGCAGGTTATGCTCGTGTTAACATGTTTTATTTTGAAGAGGGGATGTATGCGAACTTAAAAAAAATGGGTGGGGTTGGGAAAAAAGGGGGGGTGCACGGGGGTTATTCCAGCCCATGGACTAGTATGGATTTTCTTCAAAATTTCAGGGTGGGTAGATCTTGATATGCTGAACATTTTTTGCAGTTTACACTTGACCTCTATCTGTTACACTTTTTGAAATAAAAAAATAAAAAATGCAAAAATTTTGAAAATTTTACGGTAAAAGGGCTATAACTCCGAGATGGGTTTCAGATTTTCCTCAAAATCGCACAGTTGGTAGAACTCATCATGCTGATCATTTTTACCCCATGTCAGATTTTTGATACCTGTAATGGTTTTCGAGTTATTAGCCAAAAACTGCAATTTACCCCTGTGTTCTATTTTTAGCAATGGCGGCCATGTTGTTTGACCAGCCAACTGATCGAACATATTTTTGAGAAGCCATGCCCTGTTGATGATTCAAGTCAAGTTTGGTTACATTTGGCCCAGCGGTTTCAGAGGAGAAGATTTTTATAATTGTTGGCGGACGGACAGACAAACGACAGACGACGGACGCATAGTGATGGCAAAAGCTCACATGACCTTTTAGGCCAGGTGAGCTAAAAATAGCAATAAAAATTGACACATTTTTTTTTATAAAAAATAATAAATTTATTAGACAATCACTCGGGAAAATAAATACTACTGGCCAAACACAAATCTAAATGATGATGCTGCTGCGCGGAATGATAGATGAGAAGGGACCACTGGATTAACTTCTATGAGAAGGGACCACTGGAATTACTTCTTGTGTCTTCCTAAAAAATAAGAATACACTGAATTACTTTAAACTGAACGAATGTTTGCAAAAAAAGATTTCCTCCTCAATTTAACACAGGTGTTTGCTTTTATTTGCCGGAAACTCTTCTGTTGGTGCATAAATATAAAGAAAGTTTTCATTGCTATATGAGCGTATTTAAAATTGCATGCAATATTATGTAGTCTTCTTCAAAGTATAACTATGTGATTCACATCAACATTTCACGTGCATGCTTAAATTTCAGTTTGTTTCCTTTTTTAAAACATCGGTTCGTTGTTGCTCTTTGCTTTTTGCTTTGTTTTTCTGTTGTTCCGATAACCGTTTTTGGTGTTATCTCTGATTTTAGGACCACTATCCACCAAGGTAGATTCAGTGAAATCATAATAAAAGAAGAAACAACGTATTCGACTCTTGAGAAGGGTAATTATTACTATGCACTATGCTAACAGTTTATCGGGAGTCGCATCTATTACTTCTACTATGATAATGATCTCAGCGATTCGCTCATTGTAGATAGTGAATGACTGTAAATTAACATTATGGTGATGCGAGTGGTAATTCGAAATAATGCAACATCGTATTCCGAGAACATTTATATATATTAAAGTCTTCAGTGTTAGTCTTTTAAAAAATGTTTTAACTAATTTTCACCATATAGATATAATTATCAGCACAATTTTCACTTAATATGTTGCATTTCACACCCGGTGTTAAAATTGAAAAAGTTTCATAACAAATTGGGAGAAATTTTTTCTGAAGAACGCATTTCAAACAATATTTTTCCTCTATTTACGTGTATTTACCTTGTGTTATATTTTAGTTGACAATCTTGCTGAACATCATTGAGGCGTGATCCTTGTAACAACATCCAAATCCTAATACACATTCGTACATATTTGGGTTGGCAAATCTCATTTGTCCTTTAAGTTGACAAAGACCCGGTGTACAGAATGGGCTCTCGTTGGTTTCAGTGTTTCTGCAGAGACCCATTCTCATCATGCCGGCCATCATTGGGTTGGTTGTTTGTGCTGCGCCACTGGAAGCCCCTTCACCAGATGCCGGTGTGTTGCCTTGGTTCTGTGGTTTCATCATACTCATTAATGCCATCATTTTCATCATATCACTTTGCCCTCCTTTCATGGCTCCAGCCATCAGCAACGGATTCATGAATGGACTACCAGCACCAGCGATCATTCCATCTGAACAGTAAAAATTAAAAACAACACTCAATTAATTCAATGTTTCAAGATAAAAAGTGAACAGCGATGGATTGTTCTTTATTTCAGAGGTATATTGTTCACGTTGAATTTTATTTCTCTTCATAAAAAAGTTGTTATTTCAGAAACATATAATACAATTCTTTTTGTGTCGATGTTTCTACGAACTTGAAAAAAAGCAACATTTTTATCGCGTAGAGCCATTTATTACTTAACCTTTTTTATGCATCAGGTTGCAATTATATATAAAAATAAACCAATAAGAAACAAATAAAAAGAGAATCAGAACAAAAGAGGTGTTACATTTGAAAAGACATTCATTGCTTACAACGCGGAATTTGGTATTTCGATTTTATGATACGTACAAATAAATCAAAATTTTCGAGATCTTTTCATACACATGCATTGATATAACGGTTTTTATACAATCTTATCAGGCTAAAATTTATTTTATTTATTTTTGTTTCAATTTAAAATAAATAACGAAATATGGGTATTAAGATTTGGAAAATATAGGTATTATATGTACATATAAATATTAATCTTTATCTCATCATACAAATACATGCATATTACGTCTCTTTTTAAATCAAGCTCACTAGAAATAAGGATTTTTTTTAAATTATTTTTTTTAATCCCAATCTTCACGGAATATTTGAATTTTTTCCTTTTGTTTTATAAATTATTCTATTAAAAAATACTTATTTTGCGGAGAGAATGGTTTAGTTGCTAATATCCTTTTACTCCAGAAATGGAAAACAAGACCAGATAGACGCAGTTAATCTTTTATAGATAGACGTATTTTTCTAACAGAACATAAGGTCTAGAAATGTACAACTACAATCTTGTAGCACTTCGGAAATCTTTATTAAATTTACTGATAACATACAGTACCGGTTCGCTGTTTCAGTATCTTAGAAATCTTAGAATGTTCAATCTACAATGTAAACAAAGTTGTGTACTTACATGAATAACTAATTCCCAAAAGGAGTACGACAAGGATACCAGCTTTTGCCATTTTTGTTGTTTTTGTTGACTGGTTACTTCTGCTAATAGACAAACAGTGATTCGAACCTAGCCACTCGCTACATTTATACCAGAAAGTGAACGTGACATTCGATGACAAATCGTTAGGTCACAACATGACAAGATTATTGTTCTGACACGATCGGTGGACAGTCTCGTGTAGATTAACACAAGAGTCTGATGAAACATAATTTATGTTGACAATAAATATGTCAGTCTGCATATGAAATGACAAGATTCCTTAAATTTACGAGAGTGGTCCGAATACACGTGTTGTTAGTAATAATTCCCATAATTGAATTTTTTCTTTGAACCGCTCCTAACCGGTCTGGTACATGACCTGGGACTCATATAAATATATTAGTCAAAGAACATGACCTACTAGCCGATGATTTCGAAACACTTCATCAGATATTAGAGAAATATTTAACAATATTGACTAGAATTATTTTTTTGCAGTTTCAAACTCATGAAAAAATTCCAATTTAGAATTCCAATTTAGAATTGTTGAGTCAAGCTCGAAGAAAAAATAAATTTAGATGCTTGATCCCTTTACGATCTATTTCTAATTTATTTATTTGCCACTTAATTTTTTAAATGAAAGATTATTTAATGAGTTTTATAGAGTCGTGCATTAAGGTTGCTTGAATTAGCACAGGACCTGTGACACCTAATCAGAACACTATAACTCTCACAAAATATAAGAGGTATGTCGGAAGTTCCATGAGTTAAAAACACCTTTTTCTAGAAAAAAAAATTCGCACAGAATTCAGGCAAAAATTGACAAAAAGGCGAAAAACTGCTAATAACGACCCTTTCTTCTAGAAGCTTACTAGAACTTTTTTCTGAAGGCTTTATCCGTTGGTGAAATGTAAGCAGTTTGTGCAACCCCGAAATTTGAAATTTTATGAAAATTAAGACTTTAAAATTTGCAAAAATTGTGAAGATAAAGAATCCGTTTTAGGAAAGTACTATAAATGTGTCTTTAATTAATCTTTAATACACTAATATATAATGTCTTTATTCGAAACCAGCAACTAATTTTACTTCATTTATATATGCATGCCATGGAAGTCCAGAAATTTTTAAAGAAGCATTTTTTCACGATATTATTTTGAGTTTCTATTTTTAAAAAGTGTGATTTTTTTTCCTTATAATATTTGGACTTTACTTTTATAAAACTACATGTATACCAGTCTGATTTTTTACCTCTTATTGTAAATATATGATTTATTATCATGTCATTCAGACAACACATGTCCCAAATTTCTCACAAATAATGCAATTGGTACGTAATTTTATTAATTGAATGTTTCATTCGTATCATTCCAACTTGGGTCGAAGTGCGACGCCAGAATTTCCTTACTTTTGTCTATGAAATTTTTTTTAAAGATGCGACTCCATCAAGTGTCTTATGCAATAAGTTGCAAACTGACTTAATACTTAATCGAATCGCATCTATACAAACTACCGGTAAATACCATTTACCTAAATAAGGAAATTTTCGCGTCGCATTCCACTCAAGTGACTTCTAACCGACTAGCGACTTTTGTTTATATTTAAATGTCTAATCCGTCATGAGGATGTCTCAGTCTAATTAATGTACTTTGCAGATTCTCGTTTCGAGTATTTTCTAATATTTATTATATATTTTTTGTTAAAAAATGGTGGAAAATTTCGACATGGTTTTTTGAACCAAATTTTAGCTATGTAGTACAGTATCTGTGATAGTTTTTTTGCTTTGTGCAACTGGTGTGTTTTTAATTTTAATGCGATTCCCTTGCATTTTTTATTTCACTCATTCGGGATTGGAAACTATTTCACAAACCAGTCAAAATAAAAAATATATTAGGGGGCGACTATTTGATTTTCGGGGGGGGGGGGGCTTTGGGTATTTTACCTAGAATATTTATCTATTTCAAGGACGTATATTTGAATATACATCCTTGACCGTTTTCATGAAAATCTCGAATACATTATTTATTTTCACCAAGTGCGACATATAATTATTCATTTGTATTTTCAATAAATTTTTTTTAATTTATTTTCATGACAAGTAGGATAAGAATATTTATCCCCACTGGAACCAAGATCACATTAGTTATTTAGAAAATCGCCTAAGTCCCCATCACAACTGCATTGAAAATCAAATGGTTGTCCCCAAACCGACATGCATTGTCTGACTTTTGACCTTTATTACAAAATGATGATTTATTACCATGTCATTGGGATAACACATTTGTACAGATTATTTACAAATAACATAATTTGTGTGTAATCAGTTTATCCAGACAACAATGAAAAACTTGTTTACAGAAGTTCTTCAATACACTACTGTGATGTTATGTTTACTGCTTTGGGGACTGATAGATGATCACTTTTCTTTATCTCTTGTTATTCTGTGTTTTGTTTCTTTTTATTTGTTCTTGTTTTGTTTAAAGCCATATTCACCTCCCCGTTTATTCTGGAACGTACCTCAAGGTTCAGTGTTATATCTCCCTTTTTCGATTATTATCGTATTTTTTTTTGCTTTGTTTTCATTTTTTAATATGGAAGCTTGAAAAAAATTGTGTATCATAAACAACTTTTCCAATTTGAACAACACTGGACTTCTCCTTCCGATAAGTATTCACAACAAACTTTATCAGCGCCGGTTACTGAATATTACGTGAATGTTCTCATTTATGAAATAAAAACAGCATAACGAGGTATTTTACATCTTCAAACTTTCTGTAGTGAAATGTAATGTTGATGAAATCGGCTATAGACTTTTAAAGACAATTTTAATCTCAAAATTTCTTTTGAAATGACGGTAAAGGCATCTAAAGTTAAGCGACATTTGCGAGCCAATTCACCAACGGGGGCAAAATAAAACCCACATTTGAGCCAGAGTGAAACACGTCATTTGAGCCAGTTTTACTCGGCGAGAGACGTTTGCGCTTGGACATTTGCACTTTTTAAAATTTTTATGACAAGGGAAAACTTTCATTAAAAAGGGACATTTGCGCCTTTTTAATTTGCGTCTAATTTTTTAAAAGGGATCTACATATAGTTGAACCTGGGACTAATATAACATATATTAGTCCCAGGTTGAACCCCCTACACTTAAAGCCACATGTGTACTGTCATGGGCTGAAATCACTTTCCGTACACGCCCCATGATTTTTTTCAATCCCTTTATGACCCCACTTCAAAATAAAACATGTTATTACAAATATAACCTGCACGCATAGACAGTATAGGGCAACTTTTATAGTACATCACACACAATTCTTGTATTTTAGTTTTAATCTTAATTTTATCTTTTAAGCTCCATAATTTTAATGTAGATAAGTTAGATGTACTGAAATGTGGTACCAAATACAAGCTTATTTAATGTACTTTATAATATCACAAGTGTGGTTATGATCTGGAAATGCAAAAAAAGTACCCCTCCCCCGGCAAAAAATTGCAGAAATATCGATGTTTTAGCTGTCAATTCCTATCAGATAAATAAATCTCATCATTTGTTCTAGTCTTTATGCCTAATTTATCAGTTGTGATGCAATGTCGAAAAATAAGAGCACTAAAGTCCTTAAAATTTTGATTTCCGGTATAAAATTTTTTGAAAAATGGAAATTTTCGGAATTTTAAATATTTTCACAATTTCGACCTTCTTACTTCTGGATCGTATAAATTTGAATATATATCTATTAGTTACCAATGCAATAATGATTTATGATATGCAAGCAACAAATATGTGAAAATTTTAGAGTCAGATTTATCGTGGGATCAGAAATGCCAAAATTAGCACCCCTCCCCCTTAAAATTAAGGAAAATTTTAAATATTGTATAAAGGTCCAATAACATAACATTCGACCACAAAAATACACAGACTTTCATACGTAACAATTCAACTTTAAATTTTGTAAAATTCCGAATTGCTGAAAATTCCCATTTTTCACGAAAATATTCAATTTTACCCTTATTTTTTGGCGTTACAATTGAATATTGCTATACATGTATATCGAATGCATTTTGTAAAGAAAGTGAAAACATTTGTTTATATATATGTACAGACATGGCATATTTTGGGGATTTTTTAGCATCACTTTCTTGGGGTAGGGAAAAATTTTTGGTATTCAGGGTTACGTTGAACACTCCTGGTTTTTCTAAACATTGTTTTAAGATGACTTTAGGACATTGAATTGGCATACATGCAGATAAATCCACCATATTTGCCACATATAACTATTCAAAAGTGAATTTTGGACAAATATGAAAAAAATTCCTATTTTTGATTTTTTCATCAATTTTGTACAAAATATTGAGTTAAATATGACAAGTCACGATTCAATTAATGCAACATTTCTATATGCAATGCAGACTTTGCGTGTTTTGGTTATTTCTATACGAATAAAGACAAAAAATTGACTATTTGAGGGTGAATTTGTTGGGGTAGGGTTAAGATTTTGGTAGTTAGAGTCACATTAAATACTTCTTCTTATATTGAGTTTACGTCAACAAATAGCTGTTAAAATACCAAATCATGATGTTATTCATGCAACATTGTCATATATAACACACATTATATTTTTATGCAAACAGACATAAAATTGACAATCTTAGAGAAAATTTGTTGGGATGGGGGTAAGAGTTTCAGTATTCAGAGTCACATTAAAAACTCCTTGATTTTCTAAACTCTGTTTTCAGACAACAAATGTATCCCTTAGAATAATGAATTGGCATATCTGCAGATATATCCTCCAGATTTGCCATATATAACAGGTTAACAGTGAACTTTGGCCAAATCTGAAATTTTGAAAATTCCCATTTTTCCTCAATTTCGGGCACAATGTTGGGTTTAAGTCAACAAATGGCTTTTAAAATACCAAATCATGATGCAATTCATGCATTATTGTCATATTCAACACACATTTTGTGTGTTTGAGTTAATTTTATGCGAACATAGACAAATAAACTGCTGCGCAAAGAGCACATGATAGGCCCGGCCCGTCCACTGTCAACTCCAACTTTATGTCATTGTTGGACTACAACAAAATTTTGATTGAAAAAAAAATCAAACAGAATATGTGCCTTACCAAGATGTAACAATTAACAAATATCAAATTAAATTTCACAAATTCTATGTACAAAATCAACCGACCGGAACCAAATTCACACTTGATCTGTATCTCACCTAGATATACTCACATACCAAATATGAAATCAACATGTCAAGCAGTTACAGAAAAATACTCCGTAAACCTATATTTTTCAAAATTTCACCAAGTCCAAGGGCCATAACTCTTTACAAAATCAACCGACTGGAATCAAATTTGAACTTGATCTGTATCTCACCTAGATATACTAGTATACCAAATATGAAATAAATATGTCAAGCGGTTACAGAAAAAATCTCTGGAAACCAAAAGGTTAACAGGCAGACAGAGGGTATACCATAATACATCCGTCTTTCGACAGGCGTATAAAAAATGACAATTTTAGGGAAAATTTGTTCGGGTAGGGATAATATTTTCGGAATTCAGAGTCACATAAAGATTCATTGTTTTTCTTAACAATGTTTAAAGACAACTAATGAATCGCTCAAATCAATAAGATGGCAAATCTGCAGATATATCCTCTGGATTTGACATACATAAAGATTTAACAGTGGACTATGGACATATCTGAAATGTTGAAAATTCCCATTTTCATTAATTTTGGGCAAAATATTAAGTTTAAGTCTACAAATGGCTGTTAAAATACCAAATCATAAATTAATTCATGCATCATTGTCATATTCAACAC
>MJUU01049798.1:0-11145 GCA_002080025.1 Modiolus philippinarum
TAACATGTTCACTGGACCATGAAACTGAGGTCACAGAAATAAGTCATATGGCAGACTTGTCTTGTACTACTCAAGACCAACCTACATACCAAATATCATGGACCCACCACATAGAGAATGGTGAAATTAACATGATCACTGAACCATGAAATTGAGGTCACAGATATATGTCATAATGCAGACTGTCATGTAGTACCCAAGACCAATCCACATACCAAATATCATTGACCTACCATACATAGATGCTGGAAAACTCAACATGCTTACAGTGAAATTGAGGTCACACACAAAAACCATATAACAGAATGTCATGTACTTCTTCAGACCAACCCACATACCAAATATCATTGACCTACCCTTAATAGTTACTGAGAAACTGATCAAATCAGAAAAACTTTACATGATCACTAGACCATGAAATTTAGGCCATGGATAAAAACCACATTACAGTCTGTCATGTACTCCACAAGACCAACCCATATAGTAAATATCATTAACCGACCACTAATAGTTACTGAAAAATTAAATTAATTGCAAAAATTTAATGTTCATTGGACCATGAAATTAAGGTCACAGACAAAATCCATATAGCAGACTGTCATGCATTACCCAAGACCAACCTATATAGCAAATATCATTGACCTACCACTTATAGTTACTGAGAAAATGACCTAATCACAAAAACTTAACATGAAAGTTTACGCCGCCGCCGACACCGCCATACCTTGTACGCATATGTCTAGCTTTCCGTGACTTTCGTTGCGGGCGAGACAAAAATTGCTAGTCTTGGACATTTTCAGAAAATTTACCAAATTTGCAAGCGGAATAAAATTCTACAAGCTTATTGCGCATCCACGACTATATGCAATATTACCAGTAATTATGAAAATATTTAAATTCCATCCCAAGAATACATTTATTACCCTCTTGTTGTAAATGACTGTGTAATTCGTGTCTCTTCAGAATCTTCATCAAAGTAAAGTTGAAGTTGTTTACAAGCTGTGAATTCCAGATCAGGATTTCTATAGGGAATCAACAAAGAGTTTGTTTCACTGTTATATGTTATACCATGTTTCACCATAGCTGACTTCAAGATGTTCTACAAAACAGAAATAATTACTTTTATTTGTGGCTGTTAAATATTGTGGTTTCCAGAAAAATCGATTCTTCAATGGTTACAAATTTGTTGTTTTGATGGCATTTCCATTGCAAGTTATGTGAAAATTATAATTTCATTGGGTTATAAATTTTTGTGGTTTCAGCCAATGTTCAGCAAAATCCATTAAAATTGGAACCCATCAAAAAATTGTACTTCACATTATACATTTTAAAATTCTGAATTTCTCAAACCAAGTCTTTGCAAATATTTGTTTAGGTCGACAAAATTTATTCCCGACATACATGTAATACATATACTCTAAAGTTTAATTAGGTAGTTCAAAACCAAGACTTGGCTTCTTGGTAACCAGTCTTCAAAGACAGGTATATGATGCCTACATACTTAATATTAAAAGTCCTATCAGATGTGAAATGTATACGAGTCAGATTTAATACAGTCTTACACAATAAAGTAATCCATACCAAGGCTCTGGGAGAAACATTTAAGGAAAGGCATGTGTGGTTTCTGGGAATGATGAGACTTATTTAAATGTATTTAGTTTACAATATTTGAAGTTTTGACAATTAGGAAGGGGGCATGAAGCAACTTCTAGGCTATATGAATCTTTCTTTGAACTAGAATATCAAGCTTCTTGCAATTGTAATAAACGAGCTAAAAGCTAAAACTAGATTTTGATCTTTTGACCTCTGTGACCTTGACCTTAATGAAATTTGCATAATGGTGTTCAGCTCTATATGATCAATATACATACCAAATATGAAGGTCCTATCACATCTGGTTAAAAAGATATAGGCAATGTTATTAAATTTTTAAATTTGCACTAAGTGACCTTGACCTTTGATCTGACCCAATTTTTTGTGGATTTGTATAAAGCTTTATTAGATCTATTCACATATATAATATCAGGTACCTAGCAAATGTAATTAACAAGCTATAGCAAAATCTAGATTTTGACCTTTTGACCTCTGTGACCTTGACCTTTGACCTGACCTTGGTGAAAATTGCATAATGTTTTGTCCAGCTTCACATGATCAATACACATACTAAAAATGAATTTCCTATCACATCTGGTTTAAAAATTATAGGCAAGGTTAAAGTTGTGGACAGACAGATAGGGCAAAAAAATATGTCCCCGCTCTAAAGATCCGGGGGCATAAAAATTCATGTACAGTTAAACCTCGAAAGCTAAGACTGTAATAGCTTGAACACCATGGATATCTTGAAACCTTTTTGTTTATCATTAAACAAGTTGGTCCATTTTTTGCAATGAAAGTAAAAATCACTCTATATTTCAAAATAAAAAGGCCACAAAAAATAACTACTAGATGAGCCTGGAAAATATGAAATTCAGTCCCAGTCACTTTTTTGTGCCATATGATTCTCTTTTTGGATCTTTAATTGGCTCATCAACTTTAACAAAAGTGAAACTAGAGGCTCAGAGACTGAGCCTGTATTGCTCACCTGACAAAATACTTCTCTGCCATGCATGACCAAAAATGATGTTTTTTACCAATGGAGGTCTAATGTTTAGCTATGTTCTCTATTATCACCTATTGAAATGAGTAAACTTTGCAAATGACTTCTACTCATCATTCCAAAACAATTTGCTTCAACAGTTTCAGAGATGATGATGAAAATGTGATTTTCCCATAAAGTCCAATGTAAAGTAAAAAGTACATTCTGTGCTGGCCGTCATATTTTTTGTCAAATAAGAACAAAATGAGCAACCTTTGTAAAGGACCTTTACTACATCAGTCCTATAAAGTTGGATTATATTTGCTACAGCGGTTTCAGGGGAGAAGATGAAAATGTGATTTTTCCATAATGTCCAATTTTAAACTATGTTCTTTGCTGGTAGCCATGTTTTTCATCTGATCAGAGCGGAATGAGCAATCTTTGTAAAGGACCTTTAGTACATCATTCCTGTAAAGTTTGGTTGAATTTGCTTTTAATTAGAGGTTTTAAAACACAAGATGAAAATGTGATTTTCCCTTAGGGTCCAATGTTTAACTTTGTTCCGTGTTGGCTGCCATGTTTTTTATCGGATCACACCAAAATGAAGAATCTTAGTGAAGGACCTGAAGTACATCATTCATGTAAAGTTTTGTTGAATTTGCTTCAGCGGTTTCAGAGGAAAAGACGAAAATAGTCCAATATTAAACCTAAGTTTCACACTGGTGGACATGTTTTTTATCGGATCGGAACAAAACAAAATGAGCATTCTTAGTGAAGGACCTCTAGTACATCATTCCTGTAAAATATTTTGTTGAATTTGCTTCAGCGATTTCAGAGGAAAAGATGAAAATGTGATTTTTCCCATAGGGTCCAATGTTAAACCTAAGTTCCACGCTGTCGGCCATATTTTTTATCGGATCGGAACAAAATGAGCATTCTCAGTGAAGGACCTCTAGTACATCATCCTGTAAAGTTTTGTTAAATTTGCTTCAGAGGTTTCAGAGGAAAAGATGAAAATGTGATTTTTCCCATAGGGTCCAATGTCAAACGTAAGTTCCGCACTGGCAGCCATGTTTTTTATCGGATCAAAACGAAATGAGCAATCTTTGTAAAGGACCTTTAGTATAACATTCCTGTTAAGTTTGGTTGAATTTGCTTCAGTGGTTTCAGAGGAGAAGATGAAAATGTGAAAAGTTTAACGGACGGACAACAGACCTTCGGGTCAGGTGAGCTAAAAATTTAGTAAATCACTCAGAAGCCTGGTACCTAATATGAAATTTAGTCAGTAACCTCATTTTTTTCTCAAAACATTAATTCAAATTCGGACCATCGGGTGACCTGCCCTTCTTGATCAAAGCAAATCATTCAAAATGCTCAGTAAGCATGAAATATTTCATACCTATTGTGAATGCACATCCAGTTTCAAGGTCCATTTTTCAAAATACTACTTATTTTCTAAATAATTTATTTACTTGATTTATAATGTAAGCCTTTCTTATCACCAAAATTTTCCAGGGTCCCAAAGAATATGATATAGCAAAGGTGCACTGAAATGATGAAAATCAATAGTTTATACACTAAAATCTATATTACAATCAAAGCGATTCAATTGACCCATATTAAAATTCTGTAAAAATTACATGGTACATGTGGTTATATAAAACGAAAGCTCTAGTAGTATCAAAGATCATCAAAATACCATTTGAAATTTAAAACCTACCTGAAAACCAAATTCTTTTTGAATATCTGAAAATGGCTTTCCAGTAACATCATTTAATAAAACTCCTTCACTGATTATGTCTTTTACATGTTCTTCATGTCTTTGGGAATCATATACATGTACTTCTTCTGTTGGATTATTAAAACATGTAAATTTTCCCCTGAAATGAAATGAATCATTATAAAAAACCTTCACTAACTGTTTAAGCCAAAACATAAACTTCTGTCTGTACCAACTCATGCAATCCTACTCTAGTTTTGAACACCCATTCAGAATACATTTCATAACAAAGTTATAATAAAAATTTTTAAACATAACTTTGTTCTTCAGTGGTTGTCAGTGTAACCAATTTTTACTTGGCCATAACCAAATGGAGTACCTCAGCATCAACATCCTGTGTAACTTACAGAGTAGCCTAAAGGTCATCATACTTTGCTTACAAATACACAGATGCATCTTGGGTTCACTGACAGCCTCCAAGAAAATGAGATCTACCTACACTTTCCCATTAATTGATTTACATTCAGGACAACATTGGACTAACCATCAGAGATACATGCATATGCTAGGTTATATAATATTCATTGTATTTAGTTTTCACTTTTTAACTCGGTTGATGGCTGTGCAGGTATGTATGTAAGTGACTATGTCTACCAGTTCTTTCGACTCTTCTAGGTAATAGGAAAAATGAAAGGATATGGAGTGAATGTACATGTGACAAAAACGCACACGATACATAGAAAACTCCAGTATAAGTCTATCTATGTTAAGGCTAGGGAACTGGGGAAGGCAATGCTCACAGTAATATGTAGTGCATGTTGTAAAATGTTCATCTTCCTGTTTTATATTATCCCATTTTATAATAGGTAACATGACGATTCTCTTGAAAGAGGACGGACTTACCTAAAAAAACAAATACAACCATGAATGGTAACTAAAATCTGAACTCGGATGTAAACTTGAATGTTAGTGGATGGTACTCAAAGTGACCTAATGTGCCTTAGTTCTGACCTTCCATCAGTGATACTTGCAATGTATAGTTGGATGATCTTGTCATATACAGTGAATAAGATATATAAACTTAGATTATAATTTGAATGTCAGTAATCAAGCAGAAAATATAAGTCAAAGAGACCTAATTTTCTTGAAGAATGTTCAGGGATGAACATTATAAATATTATCAAGACAAGACAAGAATCTTTATTCTCATAAACCAAATAATACAGTGGTATAGAGAAATACACAGTGCTCATACTGCACTAACATAACAAATACATTTTTATATACACTTTATACAATTGAATCCAAGAAATAAAAGCCTAGAGAGCAACTGCTGTGTTAATAATCCTAATTAATCTGCACAGTTTTTCCAACTTTACTTTATCGGTGGTGTATGGCGCGGGATCAGGGTCATAATTACTTATTTTGTATATACTAAAATCATTTTTGTATATACTAAATTCATTTTTGTGTACACTAAATTTATTTTTGTATATACTAAATTCATTTTTGAATATACTTAATTTTTTTGTATACACTAAATTCATTTTTGTACATACAAAAAACATTATATCATATACTGAAATATATTGGTGTGTACATAAATATTTTTGTCTAATCTAAAATTTTAAAAATTATCCAATGAGATTTCGCGTTACATACTGCTACAAGTAAGTTCAGACATTAATATTCATTAACATTCGTTATGTCCTTGGTATCATAGCTTCCATTTCCGCAAAGTATATAACAAAATATTTAAAGCGTATTTCAAGACTTAACAGTAAGGTTAAAATTTGTAAAACAAAAACAAAAAAAACAAACAAAAAAAAACAAACAAAAAATTAATAAATAAATAAATAATACCGCATAGCATCTACATGATCTAAGTCCAGGGATCTAAGTATGTGTGGCTGTACAGTCAAACGTTTCAAATACCAGAAGCTATATATTTTTTCATATGGATATACATGGAAAATATACATTTTATACATATAAAAAATATACATGGATTTGTACATATTGATACATATTTTTTGTTTGTACATAGTCCAGGTTCGGAAGTTTCGGCTCTTCATGTAGGGGGGGGGGTATCGGGAATATATATTATGCCGCAACTCCTCTGCAACCACGAGATCATATTCTCACTGGGCAGCAGTACGGGGTTGTATGTTCTAGGCAACGTATTCGGACTAGCAACTCCTAACTTGGAAAGTTTTGTGATTATATATGTAGTGTTTTTTATTTCCGTAACTTATATTTTCAACAGACACTCTTCTACATTAAACTACATTCGTAGACCGTTTATACTATTCTTTGCAGATCAGGATCATACGGTTAGTGTGCCACTCATAAAATTACACAGCATCCGTTGCATGACGCGACCGCATCAAATTAAACAAGGATATATAAAGAAAGTGTTGTCAGAAAAAGACTATGGATATAGTTCGGTGAAACTTTTTGTATTGATATCCTATGGAAAATAAAAAGGTACGTCTGGGTGATTCAAAAGAGAAAAAAACCGTTACTGTCCTGTTGAAAATAAAAGTTGTGGGTAATTTGTACATTTGAAGTTTTGGTATTGTCTAGCCCTTTATAGCTCAAAACAAATCAGTTGGCATTCTACTGAAAGGTCTTGTCAAGAGAAATCCAAAGAACAGTTTACGTTCCAAAAGTAACAGCATGTTAACTTGACCAAAACTAAATACAAATTCTTTGAAAAAAAAAACTTTTATATTCTGGCTCACAAATTTCGAACAGCTTATCATATGATTTGAAAGTTTGCAAATTAATATTAAACAGTTTAAAGAAAAATGCTGTACCTGTAATAAATTGCAAAATACTAGAATAAGTATATATATGTATCTAAATAAAATACATTCCTCTTGAAATAAAGATTATTTATTTATCTATATAACAAACCCCACCAAAATCCGATGAAAAGATATTTTGAAAAACTACGATTTTTTCACCCTTTTGATCCTTTATAGCTTGGAAACGATAAGAACTTTGCAAAAACCACTGACATTTTATATATTTTGAAAAAAGGCAGTTTTGGCCCTTTGGTCCTTATATCTCGGAAACAATGAGATCTTTACAAAATCCAATGATCTACTACCTAAAATTTATAAAATGAATCAAAAGAAAAAAGAAAAAAAAAACTCAATTTCGCAATTGTAACTTATGCCCCGTCTGGTCAAATTTAACTCGGAAACGACAGGAACTACCCCTGCTCTGTTGAATGTAAACGATATGAACTTATAGGACTAATCTGATAGTATAACACCGAAAGAATTCAAATGCCCTACATATTTTGAAAAATTGAAATTGAATCCTTATACCTCGAAAACAGAGCTATACCAATTCCGTTAACATACTATCGAAAGCTTACAACAACAATTCAAAGAAAACAATTCTTCGAAATTTGAAGTTTCACTTTTGTAATTTTGGCCTCGTCAAAGCTCCTCATAGCACGGAAGGAGAAAATGATATTATTATTTTCATTAGGAACTCATTGCAAAAAGTGCATCAAAACCCTAGTAAAATAAAAAATATGTATATATTTCTCCCCTTCGGGCCTATTTATCTCATAAACAATACATGCATGCGACGTGAAATCCGTTGGTTTACTTCAGATTTGAAATTTCATCAGAAGCACATTATAATTAAACAAACAATATTCTACAGCCTAATATATCAAAACAGCAAAATTTTCACTTTAAGCCCCATTATTTAAAAAAAACAGGGCCCAAAACCAACCTAAACCTCAACCTTAAAAGAAAAGTGTACAGAGAACAACGACAACAACAGCACCATAGCACAATAATACCCCAACGACGACGACAGCACAATACCACAATAATACCTCAACGGCAACGACAGCATCATACCACAATAATACCTCAACGACGACGACAGTACCATACCACAATAATACCTCAACGCCGACGATAGCAGCATACCACAATAATACCACGATAGCACCATACCACAATAATACATCAACGCCAACGATAGCACCATACCACAATAATACCTCAACGCCGACGACAGCATCATACCACAATAATACCCAACGAAGACTACAACACCATACCACAATAATACCAAAAGACGACTACAGCACCTTTCCACAATAATACCCAACGACGACAGCACCATACCACAATAATACCTCAACAACGACAACAGCATCATACCACAATAATACCACAACGACGACGACAGCACCATATCACAATAATACCTAAACGATGACCACAGAACCATACCACAATAATACCTCATCCACGACGACAGCACCATACCACAATAATACCTCAACAACGACGACAGCACCATACCACAATAATACCTCAACAACGACGACAGCACCATACCACAATATTACAACAACAACGACGATAGCACCATTCCACAATAATACCTCAACGCAACGACAGCACCATACCACAATAATACCTAAACGCGGCGACGCCAGCATCATACCACAATAATACCACCACGACGACGACAACACCATACCACAATAATAACTCAACGACGACGATAGCACCGTAACACAATAAAAAAATCAACAGAACAACAAATAAATCAAATTCTGTATTTGTAAAATCTGTATTTCACTCAGTGTGACAGAACATAATGATACGACCATTTGATTTTCATGGGAGGGGGATTTGGCGATTTTGTAAATATATAATTTAGTTTTGGTGCAAGTGAAAATAAATCTTCTAATCCTACACTTGTCATGAAAATAAATAATTTGATTTTGATTTGAACAATATTTTTTTTTGTTGCAAATGGAATTAAATAATTTGATGCGACATTTGGTGAAAATAAATAATTTGTTCGAGGTTTTGATGAAAAAAAAATATTTTGTTGGGGCAAAAACGCCCAAGCCTCCCGATGAAAATCAAATGGTCGTTCCCTAAATTCCATTGGAAGATTTGTTCCAAAGAACAAAATATTACAGCAGATTTGTTCAAAACATAAAAGTTGTTTCTGGCGGAATAAATAAAATATTATAACATTTATTTCTAAACGAAGACATATTATGCAAATGTTTATGATATTTATTCCGTTACCCCCTTGTCAGGCAGAACAAATACATGAATTAAAAACCCGTCCCGTTATTTCCCGATTGTCTCATATTCGACACGATAAATACTGGACAAAGACGCATTGGTCAGAATTCTGAAGACAATGGATTAATTGTCATTAATATCTACGGTAATAGTCTTGGGTATTAAGCTTGTTTATAATTTTGCAAATTTATGAACGCATTTATCAAATTCATAAAAAAATCAATAAAATGCAAGACAAGACCAGACAAATACTGCCGTTTATATAATTATTGGATAAATTTTGAAGTCAATAATTTCAATATATTAAAATCCAACTCGAGAACTTTATAAAATCTCATAATTATGAGATTTTTTTCATGTGACATCAATACGCTTCCATGTACAGGTTTATTTTGCCTGTACGTCATTGTTTCCTATCACACTGGTCAACGTGTAATCGGCATCACGGTTGTTATCGGCAATTAGATACAGTGAAAACAATATATTTCGAAAACGTTGGTAAGATTTATTTTTTACATTTTTACAAACAAATCATAATTCAGCAAATATTTGCAAATGACCTTTGGTGACAGATATATAATTGGATACACAGTCAGACGGACAGATAAACGGACACAATAGATCTTAGCAAACATGTAGCAAAGTTGTTTTTATGATACTACTGTTTTATAGACCAGACATGGCTTTAGTGTTCATTTGCAAAAGATAAGACTTCCTTTGGATCCTGGCACTGCTGATGGGGCATTAATCCCTAATATTCTATCGGGCCTCTTGAAATTGCTTAAAATGTATACATTTTAATATGCCTCTACTTGTCTTTACTCCATATCTTTCTATAGGAAAGGATATGAAGCAAATTCACATGAGACCATAACACATATCTTAACTCCAATAACCGCAATTAAATTCACTAAGCTGTATGGCTATTTCGGAAATTAATTCCTCGTGGTTTTGGTTAAACTTTGGCATCGGCAGAGGGTACACCTGTGCAATTTATCGTTTTCGAGTTTACGCGGACGTATGTTATTATGAAAACGCGGCTCCTTGTAGACACATTTCCTAGCTATTATCTCGTCAAATTTCAGCGAACATGTACGGATCGAATATGGAAAATGAACAGTACAAATACGTGAAATGGAGTCTCCATACCTTTCTTGTTCACTTAAATATATAATGTTACATATATTTGTCCATTAAACGTACGGTACATTTAAAACTGAACAATATCTTTAAAACCATCTGGTTTCTCTTTGTTGTGACTGAGGGTTTCATTGTTATTTTACATCATTGCACTTCAAATGTTGTAAAATTAACTAGAGCCTCTGTCGCTAACTGACAAAATGCCTTTAAAGTATGCCTTTACAAATTTCCAAAATATTTCTCACAAGGTCTAATGTTAAGCTATGTTCTACATTGGCAGCCATGTTTTTCAGATCAAATTGAAATGATCGATTTTTTGTAAAGAACCTTCCATATACCATTGCAGTACAGTATAGTCAAATTTGCTTCAAAAGTGTCAAAACATGTAATGAAAATTATCATTTTCCCAAAAAGTTCCATTGTTAAACTATATTGTCAGCTGGTGGCCATGTTTTTTGTTGAATATATATACCGGTATACATATACCGGTAGTACCCGTGTGTATTGTCTTAATGTTTTATGTACTTAATTGTAAGGGTACTCGTATTGATAAGTTTGATTTTTCTAGTTTGATTTTTACTGTGAGTCTTTTTGTGTATTTATTTTTTTGGCCATTCACCACACAT